>CM076584.1:500937792-501219708 GCA_034641835.2 Pinus albicaulis
GTTTTCAACTAGTTATCATTTATATGTTTTCCTCTGATTTCCAGTGTAGGGAACCCTTAATTTCTCTCTCATTCGTTTGACCTCTCCTACTACTTCCCTTTTCTAGATTTAAGGATTCTTAAGTTCCCTTTATCCCGATCATAACCCCTCACAAAAATAACTTTCTAAGATATCCAAGGGTTATCTATCTTTCCCTGAAGACATTTGAACTTTTTTCCCTTGATCCTAGTCCTGTTAGCTTGATTTTGACTCCATAGCCCAATGGAAAAATAGATTTCCTGCTATCCATCCTTTCAAGTGATTTTTCCCACCAAATCTATCAAAAAAACACCAAAGTTGCACTTTCATTACTAGCCTAATATTCAAAAATTAAAACAAAGTTAAACTTTAAAGAGAGAGCCCTCTCTGAACCCTAGGAAGGCTAGATCCTAGAGTTTGAAGTAGGTTTTTGGTTACCTCGATAAATTCTCTCTTGAACCTGGAGAAATTACTGAGTGATAACATAATGGCGACTCTGTTGGGGACGACTAACATTTTCTTCAGAAATATTTTATAGGTTCAGATATGATCTATTATGGTGGATAGTGATCAGACACACAAAGGTTAAAATCATCCACCTGGAAACTCCAAATCAATTTCACTATCAATAGTCCACTAGAGGAATGAGCCTGAAAGAACAATATGGAAGGATCGGGCTTTCAACTTGGATCTTAATCCAAGAAATTATGTTATTTCTCATTAAGAACGATTTTCAATGTATATTGTATTTTATAGAAGGATCTAGCTTGGTTACCTATATGCTCCCAAGAATAAAACATAGGTATGCTCCCATGAGCAGAGATCACATACCTGGATTTCCACACAAAATACCAAAGGTAAATTGGGATAAAAATCTTCCTATATTTAAAAATTAGAATATTGATGATCCTTTGTTACATCTCATTAAATTTCATATACACTCATGGATATTGAAGGGTGATTGGCATGAGGATTGCCTCATGAAGATATTCATGGCAACCATAGAAGGACAAGCAAGGGAATGGTATGAAGCTCTCAAACCTGCTAGTTTATTTTCTTTAAAGGATTTTCATAAGGTATTTTATGAGCATTACAAAGAAGATTTTCCATCTTTATCATTAGCTGAAAATTATTGTGATCAAGCTGAAGATCTCATACATTACCTTAAAAATATTGATGAAGATTCTAGAAATTTGCATCCTGAAGATTTATTAGAAGAAATCCATAACTTTCATTCTCAAGTTAAGTGTCATGATAATCAAGAGGAGTTAATCAAAGATCAAATAGATCAGGAGATGAATCGAGATCCACATAGCCCCTCTGTAGTAACAAATGATGTTTCATATAATGTTTTGAATGAAGTTAAAGAAAATATTAAACCTCATGATCAGTTTTTACATAAGAGAGGAAAAAATTGTTATTCAAAGCTAAAAATTCAAACATTCCCACCCTCCCTCACCGAAGAAGAAATCAATTTGCTTCTAAACATGCAACCCTCTTCAAAATATTTACATAATGAAGAAATTGTTTCTACTTATTTTATTGTTGATGTATGTACTAAAGTTTTTTCTCATGAAGAAACAGAAGAACAGGTTGATCCTGATGTTGTTCTACCTTCCCAAAACGGCCCATTTCCTGATAGCACTCCTATTGATCAAAATGATGACCTTAAAATAGAATGCAACCAATCTAATCAAGATATATCAGGATTACTGGAAAACCAATCTGCTGATCTAATGTCTATAATTGATGACATTCCTTCTTCTGAAGATTTTACTAAGTATGATCAGTATGATGATAATTATGTTCTCCAAATTCAAGTTAACTTCACAGAGTAATCACTAGATATTTTGTGGGATGAGAAAGTCCAGTTTCAACAGCTCAAATATGGTGATCAGACAATACATATCAAATATGGGAGTGAAGAAGAAAGTTCAGAATTTTTGAAAGAAAGTTCAATACCATTATGCTCTAAAGAATTTTAGTTTTTAAACGATGAACAACCCCTCGAAATATATGAAGTTCCATTAAAACCCATATATAAATTGCAGCAATCTTTCAAAGTTTTTCATGATCCAATAGTAGATATGTTGGATAATGAATGCATTCAAATTATTTCTTAATTTATTGACTACGAGTTTCAAGATCAAGATGATAAAATTTTTCTCAAACAAACATTTTCATTAGTAGAAATATTATCACAAAGCTTATCTAAAAATTTGAAAGTATCTCAGAACAATAATAGGTTTATTTTGCAAGGAAATAAATCTAAAAATGACAATTTAGTCTCATGGAATGGAGGTCATCTAGAACAGACGTATAGTTACTTAGATCAGTTAAACATTGTTGTATATACCTTGGAAGATCCTTTTGAAAAGTTCCTAGAGTCAACAAAGGAAAGAAAGTATTTCCTTGTTCTCTCATTTGTTGACAAGTTTCGAATAGGTTGTAGAATTACAGTTTTGACAATCAACAAGCACATGCAACAAAATATATCAAAGTACATAATTCTTGAATGGTTGCATTGGCTATTTACTTTTACCTAACTAGCAGTTGGATAGCTGATTAGAGTAAGTAGGTAGGATTTCAGCTTATTTCAGTTTTTAGTTTTCATCCAAGGTGTTAGGTCCCTATATTACTAGTATAGTCCATTATTGTTGTTAGTGTAACCCCGTTATTGTTATTATTGTGCCCTTAAATTATTATTTTTAGGTCGGCTAGGATTACATTGTGGCCCCATGGAATCCTATATATAGAAAGGAGGCTTTGCAATTTGAATCATCCAAGAATTTTTCATTCATGTAATGTATTGGAGGTGGCCGCCTTGAAGTGTCTTATTTCTAAGGTGTTGATATCTCTTTTCTTCTCTTTTGGAGCTGGTTTCACAACATTTGGTATCAGAGCTTTGAGATTCTAGGGTTTCGCTGCTCTAAACAGGTCATCGTGGCATTTTCGCTATAACTGTTTTTTCTACGAAGGTTCAGAATCTGAAATGTTTAGAGTGCGAAGCCAAAATCCTGAGGAAGATCGTCGCAAAATTTCAGATCTTGGTTCGCAATATTTTCAGAAATATGATCTGTGCAAGTTAGGTCATTTTGCAGGCTCCTAAATTTAACCTAAACAAGTCATCGTGGTATTTTCGTAATAAATTTTTTTCTATGAAGGTTCAGAAGATGAAATTTTTAGAGTCCGAAGCCACAATCTTGAGGAACATCGTCACAAAAAATTTCAGAGATTGGTTCACAATATTTTCGGAGATATGATCTGTGGAAGTTAGGGATTTTTGAGGCTTCTGAATTTCATCTCAAAGAGGTGATCATGTGAAACTCTTCATAGCTCTCTCTTTGAGCATCGGATTGGAATGCTATAAAATGTGGCCAAAAGTACATGGACTGTAGTTTTCGGTCTATGAAGTTCAGAGCCAAAGGAGGAAACAGTGACACGTGGAAAGTCGTACAAGTTCGCTCTACTAAACCAGTCCAAAATTGGGTTATTGTGGGAGATTGGACATAACTTTGCCTTGAATAATCCAAATCAGATCAGACCTGTGGCATTTGAAAGAAGATTAAGAGGGCTACTACAGGGCTAAATTTCAGATATTGAGTATCCACAATTATAGAGATAATTCAATTTCAATATCGAGCTCCTCAAAAGAAATTAAAAGGTGTGTATTTTTTTTTCCGAATTTCATAAGTCTTGTTTGAAGAATCAAGTTGAATTGATTCCAAGGGCATATTGTAGAATAGATATTAGTATTGGATTCTAAAATGGCCCCTAAAAATAATTCAACACCCATTAAGCCTTTAGAAATCTCTACTATGACTCATGAAGATGAAGAATGGAAACATGACATATCAAAATTACAAGAGCAAGTGCAACAAATTTCGCTCTCGCAAAGAGCAACAAAAAATGACATGGAAGTTTTGAAGAAAGGCATGGAAACTAAGATGGATGGTTTGAAGAAAGGCGTGGAATATAAGATGGATGGTTTGAAGAATGGAATGGAAGCTAAGATAGATGGCATGGAAGCTGGCATGGAATCTAAGATGGATGACATGGAAGCTAAGATCGATGAAAAAATGGAAAACATGAAGAATGATCTAAAAGAAAACATGGAAGTTTTGACAAAGTTGATACAAGAAATGTTTCCTAATGGTGAAAAGATAGTAGAGGAAACTCATGATGAGAACAAAATAAATGTTAATCGTGATTTCATAAAATCTAATGTTGGTAGGAAGAACCACCATATTCCAAAAATGGATATGAGGAAGTTTGATGGAAAGGATCCTGTAACATGGATACTACAGATGGAGCAATATTTTGATCTCCATAATGTGCAAAACACACAAAAGGTATGCATTGCAACTTTACATTTAGAACAAAATACATTTGTATGGTATCGACATATTTCCTTCACTAGGGGAGAAATATTATACCACGTGGGTTCATATTGGGGGATATAAATTGAGGAAAATTTGACTTAATATATTGGGGGATATATAGGGGGTAAAGGGTTTTTATATTGGAAAGTATAAAAAATGGAGCTCAAAGTTAATGAAAAAATATAAATGGGTATAAAAAATGTTAATGAAAAACTAGGTACCTACAATATTTAGTGAAATTAGGGGTTTTTAAATTAGGGAGGTGTATTGGGTTCATATTGGTAGGGGGTTAAATAATGTGATTTTTAGAGGTATTTTCCAATATGTAGTCAAATTAGGGGTATTTTTTAGTATGCCATGAACGTAGGCGATATGTCATAGGTTCATTAAGTAGAGCCCTTGTGGGTATCGATGGCTTTTCTCCCGTAAAAAAATTGTCACTTGGTCAATTTTTACGGAGGAAATGATAGCACATTATGAGGACACAAAGAACAACACCTTCTTTAGCCAATTGATAAATCTAAAACAAAAGGGTTTAATGGGGGAACACATTGAGGACTTCCAAAAATTGAATATAAGGGTAACTGATATTCCAGAGGAACACAGGATTGATCTCTTCATAGGTTCTTTAAAGGATAACATCCAACATGAAGTTCGCGTTTTGGAACCTGATTCATTGGAGAAGGCATTCAGGTTGGCAAGAAAAATTGAATGTAAAATTATGGCGACAAGGAAGCCTACCACTCACTTCTATAAAGAGGGAAGTGTTGCTACTCCTAGATTTCCACAACCTACAAGGTTGACACCACAACAATTGGAAGAAAAAAAAGAAAAAGGGCTTTGCTACAGTTGTGATAGCAAATACACTAAAGGTCATAAGTGTGCTGAGAAGAAATTATTTTACATAGATTGTGAAGAGGAAGGAGAAAATGAACAAGAAGAGGATATACACCAGGAACCAGCCCCAGAAGAGGAAGAAATGAATCCAACCATATCGTGTAATGCACTGGCAGGAATTACCACTCCTCAAACTCTCAAGATAAAAGGACAAATCAAGAAGAGAAAGGTAATAGTGTTGATTGATTCAGGTAGCACCCATAATTTTATTCATTGTGAGGTAGCCAAGGAATTAAATTGTTTCCTATACCCAGCACCAGAATGTCAAGTGATGGTTGCAAATGGAGGAACTATAAATTGCTCTGGAAAATGCCATAATATCAAGCTAACCATGGGGGAGTATGTATTGACTAGTCCAATGCTTGCCATTCCTATGGGAGGTGCTGATGTTGTACTAGGAGTACAATGGTTACAATCTTTGGGGACGGTAGCTTTTAATTTTCAAGAACTTTTCTTGAAATTTTTTTCAGAAGGAAAGGAAGTCGAATTACGGGGTATTGAAGGGAAGCCAGGAAGGATAATAAGATCTAATGTCATGACAAAGCTTCTAAAGAAAGAACAACGAGGCGTAATTGCACAATTATGCTCACTAGAAGTTCTGACATCAAAATCATCTATTTCTGCAGATCTCCAACAAGTCTTGGACAATCATTCCAAGGTGTTTGAAACTCCCAAAGGACTCCCACCAATTCATGATCATGATCATGCTATTCATTTAATTCCAGAAAGTGTTCCTCCAAACATCAGGCCTTATAGATATCCTTACTTCCAAAAGAGTGAAATTGAACGTATGATTGCAGAAATGTTAGAGGCAGGTATAATTCAACCTAGTCAAAGTTCTTTCTCTGCTCCTGTAGTATTGGTACACAAGAAGGATGGATCATGGCGAATGTGTCGGGATTATAGGGAGCTCAATAAGCTCACCATTAAAGATAAATTTCCCATTCCTGTGATTGATGAATTATTGGATGAATTACATGGAGCAATTTATTTTACCAAGTTGGATCTTCATTCAAGGTATCATCAAATTAGAATGAAGACTGAAGATATTCCAAAAACAGCATTTCGAACTCATGAGGGTCATTATGAATTTTTGGTCATGCCTTTTGGCCTTACCAATGCACCTTCTACATTTCAAGGGTTGATGAATTCCATTTTCAAACCCTCCCTTAGAAAATTTGTGCTAGTATTTTTTGATGATATACTAATCTACAGCAGGTCTTGGAAGGATCATGTTGAACATGTTGACAGGGTGCTCAAACTATTGCAGGAGAAACAATTATATGCAAAAAAGTCCAAATGTTTCTTTGGAGTACAAGAGGTGGAATATCTGGGTCATATTGTATCTGACGAGGGTGTTAAAGTGGACCCTAACAAAATTAAAGCCATTAAGGAATGGAAAGTTCCCACAACCATAAAGCAGTTGCGAGGATTTCTCGGGTTAACAGGGTATTATCGCAAGTTTGTTAAGAATTATGGGAGAATAGCAGCACCTCTCACAACATTATTGAAGAAAGATGCATTTTCATGGACTCCTGAAGCAACTAAGGCCTTTGAACATCTTAAAGAGGCAATGTGCCTAGCACCGGTCTTAGCTACGCCAGACTTCACAAAAACCTTTATTGTGGAATGTGATGCCTCAGGAAATGGAATTGGTGCAGTTTTAATGCAGGAAGGAAGACCCATTGCTTTTGAAAGTCGTCCAATCAAATGAAAGTATTTACAGAAACCTATTTATGAGAAGGAAATGTTAGCAATACTACATGCACTAAAGAAATGGCGAACTTACCTAATGGGAAGACACTTCAAGGTAAAAACTGATCATGATAGTCTTAAACACTTTTTGGAACAAAGACTATCATCAGAAGAGCAGCAAAATGGGTCACAAAGATGTTGGGTTATGACTTTGAAATAATCTACAAAAAAGGAAAGCTTAATGTTGTTGCAGATGCACTCTCAAGAAGAATGAAGAGGTGGAAGCATTGCTTTGTGCCATTTCTATTATCCAACCAGATTGGATAACCGAAGCAAGAGATGAATGGAAGAAGGAAAAAGATGTATGGACACTCATTCAAAAGTTGCAGCAAGATCCTAGTACATCCGATACATTTAGTTGGAAAAATGATTCCTTATGGTACAAAGATCGCTTATATCTTTGTAAAAATTCCCAACTAAAACAAAAGATTCTTCTGGAATTGCACACTTCTCCTTTAGGAGGACACTCAGGATTTTTAAAAACTTACCACAGGGTGAAGAAAGATTTTTTTTTGGGATGGCCTTAAATCTGATATTCAAAAGTTTGTGGCGGAATGTTTGGTTTTCCAGCAGAATAAAGTTGAGACAATTAAGACCCCGGGACTTCTACAACCTTTATCCATTCCAAGTCAATGTTGGAAGGAGATTTCAATGGATTTTATCACAGGTTTACCTAAGTCCAAAGGAAAGAGTGTCATCATGGTGGTAGTTGATAGACTTACCAAGTATGCACACTTTTGTGCATTATCTCATCCATTTAAAGCAAGTACAGTTGCTACTAAATTTATGGACACAATTCAAAAGCTACATGGAAACCCAAGGGTTATTGTGAGCGACATAGATCCAATTTTTACTGGAAATTTTTGGATGAAGTTATTTTATTGTTTGGGTACTTAATTAGCTCATAGCTCATCTTATCATCCTCAATCTGATGGTCAAACTGAGATAGTAAATAAATTTTTGGAAGGATATCTTCGTTGTTTTGTATCTGATAAAAAAACACAATCGGTCAAGTGGTTACCTCTAGTTGAATGGTGGTATAACAATTCCTTCCATACTGTAGCAAAAATGAACCATTTATGGAACTTTATGGATATCATCCACCATCCATCACATCATCTTTAAGATAAAATTCGAAGGTTAAAGCAGTGGAAGATCACATCGATAATCAACAAGAAGTTCTCCAACTCTTAAAGGACAACCTGAATTTGGCACAAAATCGAATGAAACAACAGGTAGATCAACATCGCAACGAGAGAAGTTTTGATGTAGGAGACAGGGTATTTTTACAGCTACAACCATACAAACAAATGTCCTCAAGCAAGCTAAGAAGGATAATAAATTATCACCAAAGTACTATGGTCCTTACAAGGTCTTGCAAAATATTGGTACTATGGCATACAAATTGGAGCTTTCTACTTCTTCACGAGTGCATCCAATTTTCCATGTTTCATGCTTAAAGAAGGTTATCGGTGAAAATATTCTAGTTCAAACAATATTTCCAGAACTTGATGAGGAAGGAAAAATCATATTGGAACCTGAAGCAGTCATGGAAACAAGAACTCGACAGCTACGAAATCGATCAATTTCAGAGTATCTCATCAAGTGGAAGAACTTACCCACTAAAGATTCTACATGGGAGGATGATAATTTTATATAGAAGCACCCAGAGCTACTCAAGCATTGATGACAACACTATTTGAAGGAGAGGGCATGTTAGGTCCCTATATTACTAGTATAGTCCCTTATTGTTGTTAGTGTAACCCCCTTATTGTTATTATTGTATCCTTGTAACCCCAATATTGTTATTATTGTGCCCTTAAATTATTATTCTTAGGTCGGCTAGGATTACAATGTGGCCCCACTAGGATTACATTGTGGCCCCATAGACTCCTATATATAGAAAGGCGGTTTTGTAATTTGAATCATCCAAGAATTGCTCATTCATGTATTGTATTGGAGGTTGCCCCCTCGAAGTGGCTTATTTCTAAGGTGTTGATATCTCTTTTCTTCTCTTTTGGAGCTGGTTTCACAACATAAGGAAAAGGCCCTAAGATATTAATGATTTAGTAGTTTGGTTTGAAGGTTGCGACACCTTTTTTTACTCTCAGATCAGATTTTAGTTTGTAGAAAAGGGTGTAAATTAAGTCCAAGAGATTCAGTGATAGAGATTTTATAACAAAGCAGATGCATGTTTGGGATTGGCTCAAAGGATTATGCTACTAGTCAACTATGTTCTTGACATCTCACCAGGAGATGCCATCCCCATGTGAAGCCATTTTTAGGGTCCTATAAATATAGGATTCATAATTTTTGAATTGACTTTGATAGTCTTGTAAATATGTACATACCTTGATTTCTACGAGTTGTTTTCCCATATTTTGAAAAAATGAAAAAATAATAATAAAAAGCCAAAAGGAGGGGAAAAAAGCCCTAAAAGAAAGATCAAAGGACTTGGAAAAATATAGAACCCAAAAGAAAAAGAGAAATAAGACCTGAAAGTGAGCAAATCCAAATGCCACTAATTTTACTTTACTGCAAGAATAATGATTATGTGAAGAGTGTCAATAAATGCCATAATCCATGATCAGTTAAACAGTTTAATATTGACTTTTCATGTTTTAGATAGTGAATAAGGATTTTTCAAACAGTTTAAACTTGAAAAATCAGTAGATAGGTAAAGAATAATGAGGATCTCAACAGTTTAATCTGAGCCCTCAGATGAAATAAGGTAGATCTAGATAGTTTTATGCTTTGAAAGAAAAGTTTTTATAAGGTTGCAAGCCTAAATGCACCTATAAAATGATGAAAAAATGTTAGAAATAAAATTTGGTAGGTAGAAAGAAGTTGAGGAATCATGTAATAAAGCATCAACAGGAAAAATCACTAATTTCCCCTCCCCTATAGGTATTCAGTATTCTAAGCTAACAGTCAAACAGGCTCAGAGCATTTCTCTGACTTTTGTTGGGACTAGACCCAAGGCTCGATGACTGGCTAGTAAAAAATATTGAGTTCTTATGTTAAACCCACATTTATCATCATTTACCCTTAATTCATACATTAAAACCCTTTTTTCCTAAGTAAAGACACATTCTTACTTAGTAAAGATAAACCCAAAATAATTAACTTCATCCTTTCAAAAGCATTCATAAAACCCTCAAATTACATTTATCCTAAGTATTAGTGAAGTACATATAAAAATGATCAATGCTCTATCATATACACTTTGCTTGGAGATAAAATGTGTTTTATTTACATTTCACTACCTTTTCATATTAACTTTTAATAAATTTTTATTAAATCCCTAAGAAGTACCCTCCCGTATTTATTAATTCCCTTATATTTAAAAGACCCCAAAATCCCACTATTTAATGTTTAAGACCAAAGTCTATTATTCCCATGTGCACAAATAAAAAATCCCAAACTATAAGCCCTTTGGTATAAAACTGCCATTATTTAAATATCCTGCCCCTATGGTTTGACAACGGTGAAAGTTGAAAAACACTATATAATAAACTAAAACCGGCCCCACATATGGTTTATTAAAACTTCTCACAAATGTTTTTAAAACAAAAACATTACCCCCGCCTATATTCATATAATCCTAATTTTTTGAATTAAACAAAGGTTTAATCATAAAGTTAAAAAACCGTGGCCACTAATGCATAAAAGCCTGCACCCTAATATATTAATTAAACCTTATATATATATATATATATATGTGTGTTTTAAAACCTTTACCCATCAACTATGATTTCTCAATACTGTTGAGGAGTTGCGCCTTGCTCTAGATAAGCAATTGTAACCATCAACTCAACTAGATCCTTAGAAAATCTTCTAAAGCCGATACTTGCAATACAAACAGGTATTTTTCTCAGAATTGAACCTGCAATCAAGTTGGAAAACCATTTTTAAAGAAAGAAAAACATTTTAAGTTAAGAAATTGATTAATCAAATTGCCCAAAAGTCCCAGAAACAGGGCAAACTCCAGCAAATTCTCTCAAAAACCTTATTTGTAATATTCCTAATTTGTCCTAAGCTAATAGGAATATTCATTTTGTTTTGCTTTCTTTGTTTGATGAATAAATGTGTAAAGGAGGTTTATAAAACTCCTAATAAAAGAATAAATCAATGCCCAATGTGAACAAGGCTAAATCTGGGCCATTTGTATAAGCACACTTGAGTGTGAAAGAGACTGAATCAATTGACCCAGTCAACTAGGACCAAATCAACAACGTTGTCTAGATGCAATGAATCTCCTAAAGGGACAACACAGTTCAAGTTGGAGG
This sequence comes from Pinus albicaulis, assembly GCA_034641835.2. Taxonomy (NCBI): domain Eukaryota; kingdom Viridiplantae; phylum Streptophyta; class Pinopsida; order Pinales; family Pinaceae; genus Pinus; species Pinus albicaulis. The sequence continues at coordinate 500,949,134 of CM076584.1, forward strand.
CTACACATGTGAATGGAGCTAAATCATTGAAGGTGGTTTAGGGTTTACAATCTCTTGATATTATAAAAGGAAGAGGAGGGTAGCATGTTGAGGTTGTTCATGATATGATATTTCAATATATTGTCTGTTTAGACATATAGCTTTCTTAGCTATTTAGCCTAGATTGCAAATGCTGTTTAGCATTGGGATTTCCTGTTTAGGAGTTCCACCTCTTTCCATTGAGTAGATCTTGGAAGAGTTTGTACTACATATTCCACTATCTGGTTTGAGACCAAGCTTCTCCTTCCAACTAAAATTTATATCCTGTTTAGGGTGTGATTTTCTTTGCAAGTTGCAGCAAGTGGAGGATAGATCTATTCAGATCTAGGCCATACTAGTGCCTCTTTTCAGTGGGAAAGTCATCTATTCCATTGGCAAGAGTGTATTAGCTGATTGGAGCTTCGGATATACATCTTGGCATTAGGACAAACTCTACATAAAGCCTACAACGCATTTTATCTCCCTGGACTGCGTTATTTTCAAGTGAGAAGTTGCAGGGTGTTTTGGCAACTATTTGGAGGAGAGATCTCTAGTGTAAATGAGCCTTCCTTACACTGTGGTGATCCATGGATTAGCCAAATAATCCATGTATGTTTCAGATCTGATATATTCATTGATGTATCTTCTTTAGAATTTATGAATCATTCTATAGATCTGTTGCAGTAGATCTCAGATCTACTCCATGTACTTCATTTTCGGATGAAAACCCCAAGGGGATCTGAAAGAGGGGACTTTCTAGTGTACAGATCTGATATGGATTTAATTTTTTGTACAAATATCTTCTCTAGATCTGATATGTAATCATCAGTAGTTGCAGCCTAATAAAATAATGTTGTCAAGGCCATTTCAGTCATTCATGTGGTTGCAGCACCTCTTTTGAGGGCATTTCTTCTGTATATGTCTTGTATTTTCAGCTATACATCTCATGGGCTTCATTATACATCTATTTTGATGTTGTAAATACTTTTGAAGGATATTTTATTGGCCTCCTACTCTTGCTCTATTGAAACTGCATTATTTTCTGAGTAGTCTTGTTGCAGTCCCTTATTGGGCAATTTCTAGCCATACTAGGTGTGGGGAGATTTTTTTAACCCACCTAGAGTGATTTTTTCTTGATCCCCTCTTGGATTTTGGTCTTAGATACTCATATATAAGGGATCCAAGTGTTGGTTTCAATTTCTGTAGCATCCATTCTTGGAAAATGCGTTTTCTAGTCATGCCTATATTCGGTTCTGTTACACACCATTTTTGGTCATCTAACCTATTATCATTAGATGGACCCAAGTACACCATGTAAGACCAATTTTACCCTAAGTAAAATTGCCTTCACTATGTTAAATAAATTAATAAACCACATTTATTAGGTTGTTTATGGTCTAAACAGGAAACCCCAAAAGGAAATATTAAACAAACCTATATTTGTTTGATTTTCCTCATGTAATAATTAATTAAACCATAATTTAATTATTATTCCTAATCATGTTTAACCCAAAACAAAGAAATTAATTATATAAACATTTATTTATCTTATTATTTTCTAGGAATAATTATTTAAATCTTATTTAGATAATATTCCTTGTTAAATATGACCAAATCACCCACAAATAATTAAATAAATCATTATTTATTTGATTATCTTCTAACCACTTCCTTAAAAAGATAAAAAAATCATTTATTTATTTATTTTTGACAAATCAAGGGATTTGACCCAAGTCAAATACCTTTTCCCTCCAACAAATATAATAAAATATTCCATAAAAAGTGGATCTAGATCTAGTTAACCCATGCACCAAGATCTAGAATGACCCAATATTTTGTTATAAATAGGAAGGTTTTTCCTACCATTCTTCACCTTTTGTTGCCTATTAGATCACTCTGGATCTATACACTTGGTCACATTTTTCCATCATTTGATGTGTGAGCTCCCATTGAGCTCTATTCTTTGCATTGGGTTTTCTACACCAACAAGAGAGAAAAATCTTAGATCTGAAGTGCTGAGGACTTCCAAGAACCCATCCCACTGAGGAGAATTGGATATGCCTTCTTGTTTTCCTCCCAGGTGCCCAATTAATACAAAAATTCTTTCAAAAATTGTTCTTGTCTTGTCTATTGGTATATGGAGAAAACCCTTGTTTTTACTGCTTAATGTCTTTCCATGCATAGATCTGGTTTTTTGCAGCTCTTTTCTTGTTCAGCTAACCGCAGATCTGAAAATATTGGCAGCCACTTTTGTTGTTAGGGCTATTAGTTATGTGTAGCTAAAGTGGTCCTTTTTCGTACACTTCGACAAAGGATTCATACTAACGGTTCATTTTGGATATTACGGTCGTGTGGATGTCTTGGCTCGGCTGTGAGCTTCTAGCCAATATTTATTTTCAAGGAGAGAAGAGATATAAGAATAAGATTGATTACATTGAAGACACAAAATAAAAGGGTAAAACCTCTTTATTTGGAAGAATGAAAGGGAAAGATTTCTAATTTTTTTTTTTCCAAACTCTGCATGAGATTAAAGGAGAAATCAAAGAAATAAAGAGGGAAAGACATTAAGGTCCCTCAAGAAGATATTTACATGAAGAAAACCCCATTTCTTCATCATATATGTGCAAGAACTCAGCTACATTAGATCTACAACGTTATTCTACGCCCAGATCTACTGCAAGAGAAAAGAGGGAAGAAGATGCACCTAAGGAGGAGACTTTGAGTGAATATCTTCAGGAGTATGAATCTAAATATTGGAGAATCAAGGAGCACTTGAGCTTCCAAGAAATTTTCCAACTCAAGTAGGAGAGAAGATCCAACAATAGAAGAAGAAGAGGTAGATTCTATCTGCCTAACTTTGATGTATCCTCCACATGCACAACCGAAGAATGGATAGATCAACTAGACTCATATTTGGATCTACATCAAGTTTCAGAAAAAGAAGCCCTTAAGGTAGCAACGCTGCATCTTAAAGGTAAAGCTTATGCTTGGTGGTTGTTTGAATCTTTCTCATTAAAGAATGAAAACATATCTACTTATGCAAATTTCATTAGGAGAATGTTGAAAACATTTGATGTAAAACAATATAAAACATCTTTGATTAAGCTAGCAAAGCATGAGCATGCAAAACCATTACATGAGTTGGAAAGATCTGTTATGCAAACTCCACTTCAGATTTCTATTGAAGGGGATAAAAAATTGTGTGATACCTTGCCAAGGGCAAGATCCCCATTGCATGAAGAGATTTCTTCTCAAAAATAAGTCATGGAGATCCCTCTTTCAAGAGAAGGCCAAGGTCCTTCTCTTGTTGATAATGAGGTTTTTTTAACTATTAATGAGAAGGAAGAACAAGAAGACAGTAGCAAAATTTTCACTTCAAAAGAAGACCCATTACCACATGTGGATGGAGATGAAGTTATTGTTTCAAGGGGAAAAGCTTGTGTATCTTTGCAAGTAATTCCCAAGGAGCATTATGTGGCAGCGTTATTGGGCAGAGATACCTTACTCCAAGAAAGAGGAGGAAGGATGGATCAACATCCTATGATGAGGAGCATGCACCATTTTTTATTTCAAGGTGTTTCTATTCATGAGAAGGAGAATAAACTATGCAGCAAGGGAAGGGTCACATCAATCCAACCATCCATATAGTCTACTTCAGATCTAGATGTCTCTTTACATGGAGGCATTTCACCGGGGAGACCCCCCGATGAGAAGAAGAACAAAGTTTTCTCTCAACTTTGTGCATCGGTGAAAAATTTGGCTAAGGAGGGAGCCTTGAGGGGAGCTACCACAACACTGAGATCTATTCATGGTTTCCAAGGAGAGTTGAACAATTTTCTGAAATTTATTTTGCTATTTCTCACTCATCTCTTTGCGCTAGTAAAGAAGAATTCAAAGATCCATGATGACACTGGCATGATGTCAAATGGCCACTCCATAGACTTGGGGCAGAAAATGATATCCCTCCATACAAAGGATATTTCTGAAGAAAGCAAGAGGGTATCAACACTCTTGTGCACATGGGCTAAACTATGGAGATTTTGGAAGAAAGATATCTTTCAAAAGAAGATTGATCTTCCTATTCTTCACTCTTGTCTTGCACAAGATTAGCTGCAAGAGAGGCAACAAAGATGGAGCAACTTTATTCCCACACATGAATTTGGCATTAAGCATGTTAAAGAGGAGGACCATGATATGAAAAAAGCTTCAGATCATATTTCTACAGAACTGTCTTGGTTGGGGAGATTGGATCCATATTGGAAATCACAACTGTTGGTAGAATATTCCAAGGATTTTAACACATGCATGATTCTTGATGACCAGCTATTAGATGAGGGATATTTAGTCCAAGATGTAGTCATCTATGATCATGGTAGGATCTTCTTATCTAGAGCCTCCAAGCTCAAGGAGAAGTTACTACTAGGAGCCTATGAAGAGTTCTCTTTCAGCCACACATATTCTATGAAGCTAAACAACATCATCTTGAGGAGCTATTATTGGGAGGGCTTTGAAAAATAACTATATCAACATTATCAAAGATGCATGAACCTTGTGGATTTGGAGTAGCAACAAGACTCTAAGATAGAGTTATTTCAGCCAACTCTTCCTACCTTGGAAGGAGGAGAAAGATCCACACACCACTCCACTTGTATAAAGAGAACTATTGGTGAAGAGCATACTTATGCAAATAATGTTGTATTTCTGATTGTATGCACTCTTTTACATTATATATGCAGGCCATGACTCCAAAGAGGAGTGTCATACCTTATAAACTTCATGGCCAAATTTGGGCCAAAACTATTTCTGAACATGGCCACTCCTTTGATGGACTAAGGGAGATTTTGCAGCATGATGGGTGCTTTCCTAAGGCACCAAATATATATTCCACTTTTAGCCATGGAGATATGTTATGGGCAGCAAGTAAGTGGTGGGGAAACCACTTACCACATCTATATTGCTATTGGGTGAGTATGGGTACTACCCAACGTTTTATATTTTCTTGTCACATGCCTTGTATCTCAATGAAAGGATGCATAATAAGAAGGAATGGTTGCTTTGGTTGACAAGAAGAGTGTTTGGACATCCTTTTTTAAATTTCATGTCCATGTATTTTCTTATTATTTGGATGTGTCTCATGTATGTACATGTATTTCTGTTTGGAATGTATCTCATGATCATGTATGTACTTGGGTTTGGGAGAAAATGTAACTCTCTCATGAGGTGGAATAAGAGAGCTTGTTTATATCATGATGATGATGTTGCTATGACCTTTGTTGGGAACATGAGAGGAGGGATAACAAATTGGTTGAGTGTGTCCTTTGGGAATGAAATCTCCCATATTCATTCATGCTTCAAGAGGAGGATAGAACATTGTATGGCTGCTACATTATATCATTTGTTTTCTTATGCAAGGAGCCATATGTTGGGCTTATTTCATTGGAATAAGTCTCTCACTTGGGAGAATTTGGAGAAAGAAATGTGTTGCTTGAATCATATTCAGCCAAAACATATTATCCTCTACTAATTTCAAGCTTTGAAGAAGCTTATTATAGCAAGAAGGTGGTGAGATGGACACTTATTGTACTATAATTTGAGGCAGCAAAGAGAAGGACAACGCTGGTCTCAAGGGAGGGACTATTGTCACCATCCAATATATCATATGACACTTAGTCCATGTTTCTTTTGGAGAACATATGGTGAAGATGCTTTATTCACTATATGCTTGGAAGATTGGGCAAGGAAGCTCACTAGAATCAATGAAGAGAATCATGAAGTTCCAAGTCTCTTTTGGCTTCATGAGGAAAATATTATTGCAGCCCAGGATCATCAACTCCATATTTATCATAAATGGAGGGAGAGACATCGTGATTTGGGTATTATTATCTCATTTCCAGCCATGGAGCCCCTACACATTGCATATGGTGGGGATTGGTGACTATTTCTTTGAGATACCAAAGATGGCTCACTTTGTTTGGATGATAGCATGGAGATTGAATTTTCTCATGGGGGTTGAAGCCCCAAATATTTACATCTCTCATGCCTTGAGAAGGCCAATGGACAACATATGATTCTCCCACTACTTCATGATGACAACTATTTGGTTCATCCACCAAAGGCAAACTTGTATTCTTGGGAGGAGACAATTCCATTGGAGGTTTTGCAAAGTCCTTGTGAGTTTCTTGGGAACAAGCAACATTTTGGAGGGGAGGATTGTAATATTCCTAATTATTCCTAAGCTAATAGGAATATTCATTTTGTTTTGCTTTCTTTGTTTGAAGAATAAATGTGTAAAGGAGGTTCATAAAACTCCTAATAAAAGAATAAATCAATGCCCAATGTGAACAAGGCTAAATCTGGGCCATTTGTATAAGCACACTTGTGTGTGAAAGAGACTGAATCAATTGACCAAGTCAACTAGGACCAAATCAACAACGTTGTATAGATGCAATGAATCTCCTAGAGGGACAGTGCAGTTCAAGTTGGAGGCTACACATGTGAATGGAGCTAAATAATTGAAGGTGGTTTAGGGTTTACAATCTCTTGATCTTATAAAAGGAAGAGGAGGGCAACATGTTGAGGTTGTTCATGATATGATATTTTGATATATTGTTTGTTTAGACATATATCTTTCTTGGATGTTTAGCCTAGATTGCAAATGTTGTTTAGCATTGGGATTTACTGTTTAGGAGTTCCACCTCTTTACATTGAGTAGATCTTGGAAGAGTTTGTACTACATAGTCCACTATTTGGTTTGACACCAAGCTTCTCCTTCCAACTAAAATTCATATCCTATTTAGGGTGTGATTTTCTTTGCAAGCTGTAGCAAGTGGAGGCTAGATCTATTCAGATCTAGGCCATACTAGTGCCTCTTTTTAGTGGGAAAGTCATCTATTCCATTGGAAAGAGTGTATTAGCTGATTGGAGCTTCAAATATACATCTTGGCATTAGGCCAAACTCTACATCAAGCCTACAATACATTTTATCTCCTTGGATTGTGTTATTTGCAAGTGAGAAGTTGCAGGGTGTTTTGGCAACTATTTGGAGGAGAGATCTCTGGTGTAAAGGAGACTTCCTTACACTGTGGTGATCCATGGATTAGCCAACTAATCCATGTATGTTTCAAATCTGATCTATTCATTGATGTATCTGCTTCAGAATTTCTGAATCATTCTGCAGATCTGCTGTAGTAGAACTCAGATCTACTCCATATACTTCATTTTTTGCTGAAAACCCCAAGGGGATCTGAAAGAGGAGCCTTTCTAGTGTACAAATATGATATGGATCTAACGTTTTGTACGCAGATCTTCTCTATATATGATATGTAATCATCATCAATTGCAGCCTAATAAAATAACGTTGTCAAGGAAGTTTCAATCATTCATGTGGTTGCAGCACCTCTTTTGAGGGCATTTCTTGTCTATATGTCTTGTATTTTCAGCTATACATCTCATGGGGTTCAATATACATCTATTTTTCTGCTGTAAATACTATTGAAGGTTATTTTATTGGCCTCCTACTCCTGCTCTATTGAAACTGCGTTATTTTCTGAGCAGTCTTGCTGCATTCCCTTATTAGGAAATTTCTAGCCATACTAGGTGTGGGGAGATTTGTTTAACCCTCCTAGTGTGATTTGTTCTTGATCCCCTCTTGGATTTCAGTCTTAGATAGTCAGATCTTAGGAATCCAAGTGTTGGTTTCCATTTTTATAGCATCCATTCCTGGAAAATGTGTTTTCCAGTCATGCCTTGCTAAGAGTTCCCATTTGGGATATTACACTATTTGTCTACTACAGGGTATTTTCAAGGAAATTTATTAATTTTTCATAGTTAATGATCAATTTCAAGCTGTAAAAGGCTAGAAATCCTTTGAAAATATCCTGAAAACCTATGTAAACATTTTCAACAGAGTTTTAGCCCATTTTTCTGTAAAAAAACTCAAAAAACCCCTTTTTCTGTTTTAGACCAGTTTTAAAGCCTTAAAACTTCTTTGAGGAACATAATTGCTGTAGAAAACAAAAAAAAAGACTCTATTTTGCCAAATTTTCCCAATCAAGCCTCCGCTATAGAAAAATTGCCTCTGCAAACTATTTAAACTTGCAGAAGCAAATCAAGATTCCTAAAAAAATAGAGTTCTAGCAATCCTGAAGGTTCCAAAATGAAAAAATCAAATCCATTACTGTGACCACTTAAAGCCGTTATCACCTCCCTTCAGCCAAGGTTTAATTAACAATTATTTTGTTTTGCAGGTCATTAGAAAAAGGAGAATTTGGATAAAACAATCTAAATACTAGTTAAATATTAGTTTTACTCCAAGAATTCACAAGGAAATAAGTTTGAATAGGTTTTCCTAGAACAAGAATATTTCACACAGTAAACAGAGCAGTAACAGTTTTAGTGAAAACAAAGAGAGTTAAAGTGTATCAGATGAAAGTCACAGTAAAGGTTAAAAAACAGTTATAGAACAATCAGGGTAAAATAGTAAAAGTAAAACATGGAAGTAGTAAATGGAAAATAAATATGAAAATACTTTCACTAACAATGGATTTTATCCAAAGTAAAATAAAAACAGTTAAAAGAACAAAAAGGTTAAAAGATGAAAACAGAGCAAGAAGTGACATTTTTGCAGAAAATTCCTATTTAAGTCATCATTTGGCAGAAACTATTGTGACCAATACAAGATGAATTTTGCAAAAATGAAGGAGGTTTATGTTATTAATTTGTCCAGGTACAAAAACCTCTCTCACTTTTCTAACATCCATTATGGGTTTGGAAATAGTAAACAATATGTGAAAGAACTTTTTGCAGAAAATTCCTATTAAGTCATCATTGTGCAGAGACGATTGTGGCCAATAAGAAATACATCTTACAAAAATGAAGGAGGTTTTAATTCCTAAGAGACCTATATATAAAAACCTATCTCACGTTTTTCACAGGTATTACAGAAAGATAGATACATGTGCATATCTACAGCTTATTTTTCAGACTGTGGAAAACTCTATTTTACACATCTTGTTGCAGAGCCTATTGTGAACAACTGGAGAAGAATTTTAGGGAACTGAGAGAAATTTATCTCAAAAACATATTTATCTACCATAAAATATTTAATTTTTTACATATGTATTTCAGATTGATAAATAAAAAGGTATCACTGGACCCAAAGTTTGCAGAATTTCTGGAGCAGAATGCACAAAGAAAGGAGACAATTAGTGACTTGGATGCCTCATCATTAACTAAGAGTTGAGATCAAATTCGAATTCTCCTCTTTGTCATCACCTATCCATAAACAATAGTGCCAAATATATTCATTAGTTTTGAGTGTCCTTTACTTAAGTTCTATTTATGTAAAACAGTTGGAGATATTTGTAAACTAATCTTGATATTTTTTCAAGATATTCTAGTTTAGAATTTGTATAAATACTTCACTCTTTGAAGTATTTTGGTGGAATAAATTTTTTGGGATTGCTATAGTCATTTCTTCTTGGACTTTAAATCTTTTCTGTGTCAAAACTTCGAGTAGCAGGCTAGATCAAAGAAAATTAGCATCATACTTTAGGATCCCTATGATGAGTTATTTGGAGTGAAGTATTTTCTTCACTTGTATTGTTTATTTTCTTTGTTACATGCATCCATTTATGTTTATGATAAATCTGAATGTATAACTAGGATTATTACTACACGATATGTTAATATCACCCTGTTTTCAACTAGTTATCATTTATATGTTTTCCTTTGATTTCCAGTGTAGGGAACCCTTAATTGCTCTCTCATTCGTTTGACCTCTCCTACTACTTCCCTTTTCTAGATTTAAGGATTCTTAAGTGCCCTTTATCCCGATCATACCCCCTCACAAAAACAGCTTTCCAAGATATCCAAGGGTTATCTATCTTGCCCTGAAGACATTTGAGCTTTTTTTCCCTTGATCCTAGTCCTGTTATCCTGATTTTGACTCCATAGCCCAATGGAAAAATATATTTCCCACTATCCATCCTTTCAAGTGATTTTTCCCACCAAATCTATCAAAACAAAACCAAAGCTGCACTTTCATAACTAGCCTAATATTCACAAATTAAACCAAAGTTAAAATTTAAATAGAGAGCCCTCTCTGAACCCTAGGAAGGCTAGATCCTAGAGTTTGAAGTAGGTTTGCGGTTATCTCGGTGAGTTCTCTCTTGAACCTGGAGAAATTACTGAGTGATAACATAATGGCGACTCTGCTGGGGACTACTAACATTTTCTTCAGAAATATTTTACAGGTTCATATATGATCTATGATGGTTGACAGTGATCAGACACACAAAGATTAAAATCATCCACCTGGCGACTCCAAATCAATTTCACTATCAGGACTCCACTGGAGGAATGAACCTGAAAGAAAAATATGGAAAGATCAGGCTTTCAACTTGGATCTTAATCCAAGACATAATTTTCTTTCTCATTAAGAAAGTTTTTCAATGTATATTGTATTTTATAGAAGGATCTAGCTTGGTTGTATAGATACAGTGGCCCTTCTTTATGACTAATTTACAATATGACCCAAGAATAAAATGCAGGTATGCTCCCATGAGCAGAGATCACATACCTAGATTTCCACACAAACTACCAAAGGTAAATTGGGATAAAAATCTTCCTATATTAAAAAATGAGAATATTGATGATCCTTTGTTACATCTCATTAAATTTCATATACACTCATGGAGATTGAAGGGTGAATGGCATGAGGATTGCCTCATGAAGATATTCATGGAAACCATAGAAGGACAAGCAAGGGAATGGTATGAAGTTCCCAAACCTGCTAGTTTATTTTCTTTAAAGGATTTTCATAAGGTATTTTATGAGAATTACAAAGAATATTTTCCATCTTTATCATTAGCTGAAAATTGTTGTGATCAAGCTGAAGATCTCATAAATTACCTTAAAAATATTGATGAAGATTTTGGAAATTGGCATCCTGAAGATTTATTTGAAGTAGTCCATCACTTTCATTCTCAATTTAAGAGTCATGATAATCAAGAGGAGTTAATCAAAGATCAAATAAATCAGGAGATGAATCAAGATCCACTAAGCCCCTCTGTAGTAACAAATGATGTTTCATATAATGTTTTGAATGAATTTAAAGAAAATATTCAACCTCACGATCAGTTTTTACATAAGAAAGAAAACAATTGTTATTCAAAGCTAAAAATTCAAATATTTCCACCCCCCTTGACTGAAGAAGAAAACAATTTTCTTCTAAACATGCAACCCTCTTCAAAATATTTACGTAATGAAGAAATTGTTTCTACTTCTTCTAATGTTGATGTATGTACTAAAGTTTTTTTTCATGAAGAAAAAAAAAGAACAGGTTGATGCTGACGTTGTTCTACCTTCCCAAAAAGGCCCATTGCTTGATAGCACTCCTATTGATCAAAATGATGACATTCAAATAGAATGCAACCAATCTAATTAAGATATATCAAGATTACTGTAAAATCAATCTGCTGATCTAATGTGTATAATTGATGACATTCCTTCTTTTGAAGATTTTCCTAAGTATGATCAGTATGATGATAATTATGTTCTCAAAATTCAAGTTAGCTTCATAGAGCAATCACTAGCTAGTTTGTGGGATGAGGAGGTTTAGTTTCAGCAGCTCAAATATAGTGATCAGACAATACAAATCAAATATGGGAGTGAAGAAGACAGTTCAAAAATTTTGAAAGAAAGTTCTATACCATTATGCTCTAAATCATTTCCGTTTTTAAACGATGAACAACCCCTCAAAATATATGAAGTTCCATTAAAACCCATATATATATTGCAACAATATTTCAATTTGTTTCATGATCTAATAGCAGATATGTGGGATAATGAATGCATTCAAAGTATTTCTCCATTTATTGACTATGAGTTTCAAGATCAAGATGATAAAAATTTCCTTAAACAAACATTTTCATCAGTAAAAATATCATCACAAAGCTTATCTGTCATTCTGAAAGTATCTCAGAACAATCATATGTTGATTTTGCAAGGAAATAAAGTTAAAAATGACAATTTAGTCTCATGGCATGGAGGTCATCTAGAACATATGTGTAGTTATTTAGATTAGTTAAACAATGGTGTATATACCTTGGAAGATCTTTTTGAAAAGTTTCTAGAGTCAACAAAGGAAAACAAGTATTTCCTTATTCTCTCATTCATTGACAAATTTCTAATAGGTTACAGAATTACAGTTTTGACAATGAACAAGAACATGCAACAAAATCTATCAAAGTACATAATGATTGAATGGTTGCGTTGGCTTTTTCATTTTACCTAACTAGCAGTTGGACAACTGATTTGAGTAAGTAGGTAGGATTTCAACTTATTTCAGTTTTTAGTTTTCAGCTAAGGAAAAGGCCCTAAGATATTAATGATTTAGTAGTTTTGTTTGAAGGTTGCAGCACCATCTTTTACTCTCAGATTAGATTTCAGTTTGCAGAAAAGGGTGTAAATTCAGTCCAAGCGATTCAATCACAGAGATTTTATAACAAAGAAAATGCATGTTTGGGATTGGCTCAAAGAATCAAGCTACTAGTCAACTATGTTCGTGACATCTCACCAGGAGATGCCATCCCCATGTAATGCCGCTGTTAGGGTCCTATAAATATAGAATTCATAGAGAATAATGAGGAGCTCAACAGTTTAATCTTAGCCCTCAGATGAAATAAGGTAGATCTAGAGAGTTTTATGCTTTGAAAGAAAAGTTGTTTTAAGGTTGCAAACCTAAATGCACCTATAAAATGAAGAAATAAAGTTGGGTAGGTAGAAAGTAGTTGAGAAATCATGTAATAAAGCATCAATGGGAAAAATCACTAATTTCCCCTCCCCTATAGGTATTCAATATTCTAAGCTAACAGTCAAACAAGCTCAGAGCATTTCTCTGACTTTTGTTGGGACCGGACCCAAGGCTCAAGGATTGGCTAGTTAAAAATATTGAGTTCTTATGTTAAACTCACATTTATCATCATTTACCCTTCATTCATACGTTAAAACCCCTTTTTTCCTAAGTAAAGACACATTCTTACTTAGTAAAGATAAACCCCAAATAATTAACTTCATCCTTTCAAAAGCATTCATAAAACCCTCAAATTACATTTACCCTAAGTATTAGCAAAGTACATATAAAAATGAGCAATGCCCTATCATATACACTTTGCTTGGACATAAAATGTGTTTTATTTACATTTCACTACCTTTTCATATTAACTTTTAACATATTTTTATTAAATCCCTAAGAAGTACCCTCTCGTATTTAGTAATTCCCTTATATTTAAAATAGCCAAAAAACCCACTATTTAATGTTTAAGACCAAAGTCTATTATCCCCATGTGTGAAATAAAAAATTGCAAACTATAAGCCCTTTAGTATAAAACTATCATTATTTAAATATCCCGCCCCTATGGTTTTAAAACGGTGAAAGTTGAAAAAAACTATATAATAAACTAAAACCCGCCCCACATATGTTTTATTAAAACATCTCACAAATTTTTTTAAAACAAAAACATTACCCCCTTCTATATTCATATAATCCTAAGTTTTTGAATTAAACAAAGGTTTAATTATAAAGTTCAAAAATCGTGGCCACCTATGCATAAAAGCCCGCACCCATATATATTAATTAAACCCGTATATATATATATATATATATATATGTGTGTGTGTGTGTGTGTGTGTGTGTGTGTGTGTGTGTGTGTGTGTGTGTGTTTTAAAACCTTTACCCATCAACTATATCATAAAGGTTTAAATGCATTTTAAACGCATCCGCATACATATATTGTCTCGGTCCCACCATCCCATTTCAAATCAACTCCCGAACTAATCCCAACCATTCGCACATGACTCTCAGATCTGATGGTTGAAACTTGATATCGCGTGAAAAAGATACCCAACCCTCCAAATGCCATAACCGCGCGAAATGGGTGGTTTCACCCATTCCTCTCTCCTCCATATGCCCTTCAGCCATTAGATCATGTGGGTTTAGTTTAAAATGGCTTACTACCCGAAACCTGCGCAATAACCACTGGTTTACTATCCCTTTGAAAATTCAAAACTACCCTCCTTCCTGATGCGACTTACATTCAATGCTAGTTTAATGCGACCCATATGTCAATTAAACCTTTGAAAATACATTTTTCCATTTATTTGCGCATTTTAAACCTACTTCTGTGCCTCCCCGACTGTAAAGAAACCCAGTTAAGGACTTTTTCTGCCATTTTTAATGCCCGAAACATGCAAAATCTTTCCCTGAAACTTCTCAATACTGTTGAGGAGTTGCGCCTTGCTCTAGATAAGCAATTTTAACCATCAACTCAACCAGAGCCTTAGAAAATATTCTAAAGCCGATACTTGCAATACAAACAGGTATTTTTATCATAATTGAACCTGCAATCAAGTTGGAAAACCATTTTTAAAGAAAGAAAAACATTCTAAGTTAAGAAATTGATTAATTAAATTGCCCAAAAGTCCCAGAAACAGGCCAAACTCTGGAAATTTTTTCCCAAAAGGCTAGAAAATCCTCTGTTGGTATCCTGGAAACCTCTGTAAACCTCTTTAACAGAGTTTTAGCCCATTTTTCAGTCAAAAAACTTAGAAAACCCCTTTTTTCTATTTTAGACTAGTTTTAAGGCCTTAGAACTTCTTTGAGAAACCTAATTGAGGTAGAAAACCCAAAAAGAGACTTTATTTTTCCAAATTTTCCCAATCAAGCCTCTGCTATAGAAAAATTGCCTCTGCAAACTATTTAAACTTGCAAAAGCAAATCAAGATGCCTAAAAAAATGGAGTTATAGTAATCCCGAAGGTTCCAAAAAGCCGAAATCAAATCTAGTACTATGACCACTTAAGGCCATTATCACCTCCCTCCAGCAAGGGTTTCATTAACAATTATTTTGTTTTGTAGGTCATTAGAAAGAGGAAAATTTCGATAAAACTATCTAAATACTAGTTAAAGATCAGTTTTACTCCAAGAATTCACAAGGAAATGAGTTTGAATAGGTTTTCCTATAACAAGAAGATTTCACACAGTAAACAAAGCAGTAACAGTTTGCAGTGAAAACAAAGACAGTTAAAGTGTATCAGATGAAAGTCACAATAAAGGTTAAAACAAAGTTACAGAGCAGTCAAGGTAAAACAATAAAAGTAAAACATGGAGGCAGTAAATGGTAAATAAAGATGAAAATAATTTCACCAACAATGGAGTTTATCCAAAGTAAAAGAAAAACAGTTAAAAGAACAAAAAGGTTAAAAGATGAAAACAGAGCAAGAAGTGACATTTTTGCAGAAAATTTCTGTTTAAGTCATAGTTTTGTAGAAACTATTGTGACCTATAAAAGATGAATTTTGAAACACTGAAGGTGGTTTATGTTCCTAATATGTCCAACTACATAAAGCTCTCTCACTTTTCTAACAGCCATTATGGGTTTGGAAATATTAAACAATATTTAAAAGAAATTTTTGGAGAAAATTCCTGTTAAGTCATCATTTTGCAGAGAAGATTGTGGCCAATAAGAAATACATCTTACAAAACTGAAGGAGGTTTTTGTTCCTAAGAGACCCATCTACAAAAAACTATCTCACATTTTGTACATGTATTACAGAAAGAGAGATACATGCTCATATTTACAACTTATTTTTCAGACTGTGGAAAACTCTATTTTACACATCTTGTTGCAGAGCCTATTGTGAATAGGTGGAGAATAATTTTAGGGAACTGAGAGAGGTTTATCTCAAAAAAATATTTATCTACAATAACCTCTTTCTCTTGTTACATGTGTATTTCGGATTGAGAAACACAAAGGTATAATTGGACCCCAAGTTTGCAGAATTGTTGGAGCAGAATGCACAAAGAAAGGAGGGAGTTAGTGACTTGGATGCCTCATCATCAACTAAAAGTTGAGATCAAATTCAAATTCTCCTCTTCGTCATCACCTATCCATAAAAAATAGTGCCAAATATATGCATTATTTTTTAGTGTCCTTTACTTAATTTCCATTTATGCAAAACAATTGGAGATATTTCTAAACCAATCTTGATATTTTTTCAAGATATTCTAGTTTAGAATTTGTATAGATACTTCACTCTTTGAAGTATTTTGGTTGAATAAAATTTCTGGGATTGTTATAGTCATTTCTTCTTGGACTTTAAAGCTTTTGTGTGTCAAAACTTTGAGTAGCAGGCTGGATCAAAGCAAATTGGCGTCATACTTCAGGATCCCTGTGATGAGCTATTTGGAGTGAAGTATTTTCTTCACTTGTTATTGTTTCTTTTCTTTGTTGCATGCATCCATTTATGTTTATGCTAAATCTGAATGTATAACTAGGAGTATTACTATAGGATATGTTAATAGGACCCTGTTTTTAACTAGTTATAATTTATATGTTTTCCTCTGATTTCCAGTGTAGGGAACCCTTAATTGCTCCCTCATTCGTTTGATCTCTCCTACTACTTCTCTTTTCCAGCTTTAAGGATTATTAAGTGCCCTTTATCCCGATCATACCACCTCACAAAAATAACTTTCCAAGATCTCTAAGGGCTATCTATCTTGCCCTGAAGACATTTGACCTTTTTTTCCCTTAATCCTAGTCCTGTTAGCCTTATTTTGACTCCATAGACCAATGGAAAAATAGGTTTCCCACTATCCATCCTTTCAAGTGATTTTTCCCACCAAATCTACCAAAACAAAACCAAAGCTACACTTTCATAACTAGCCTAATATTCACAAATTAAAACAAAGTTAAACTTTAAAGGGAGAGCCCTCTTTGAACCCTAGGAAGGCTAGATCCTAGAGTTTGAAGTAGGTTTTTGGTTACCTCGGTGAGTTATCTCTTGAACCTGGAGAAATTACTCAGTGATAACACCAAGAATGGTGTACCTATGTTCAATGAAAATAATTATGCACTCTGTAAAGGAAGAATGGAGGTTTATCTCTTCATGCAAGGTTACGAAGTATGGGACACTGTTCAAAATTTATTTACATCAACCACGGATGAACAAGGTAAGAAAAATTGTAAATAATGCAAAGGAAAGAATATTATTATCAGTTGAATGATTGAATCTGCTTGTCATAAGCTGTTGGGTTGTAAAACTGCCAAAAATATATGGGACAATCTTGAGAATATATATGTAGGTGACTCAAATGTCAAAGAAGCAAAGCTTCAAATCTACAGAGAAAATTTTGAGAAAATCAAAATGAAAGAAGATGGAAACATTACTGCATACTTCCAACACATTGATGGAATTGCCAACACTCTGGAAGGATTGGGAGAGCGTCTTGATGAGAACACTATTATATGAAATATTCTTAGAACGTTACAAGGGAGATTCAACCCAAAGGTATTAGTATTAGAATATAGTACAAATATGGATAGTCTCAACAAAGAGGAATTACATGGAGTTCTCATAGCATATGAAATGAGACTATATGAAGAAGAGGTTACTTTGCATCTAGAAAATGCATTCACTGCATCTAAGAAAACCAATAAGGAAAAACAACATTCAAAGGCAAAGACCTGCACCTACAGGTGTGAAGTAAAGGAAGATGATGAAGAAGGTCTTTATGATGGATAATATGCTTACTTTACAAGAAAACTAAAATTTGATAAGGGAAAATTCAAAGGTAAACTTCCATTGATATTTTTTGGCTATGGTGAGGTTGGGAATTTCGCAGCAAAATGTCCGAACAGAAGTGATGGAAACTCAAAAGAAAATAAAGGCTTTAAGAAATTAAAAAAGCAAGAAAAAAAGAAAGGATTCAAAAGAAAATTTCTCTCTAAAGAAGATAGCTCATCATCCGATGAAGACAATGACAGTGAAGAAGAAGCCAGTGAGAGAGTATTGTTTATGACCAAGCACAATAAACAAGAGGTATCAAGAAACGAAGAAGAAGGGTTGAACATAGAAGAATTTTCTAAGGAGGCAATCAAGATTATAAAAGAGCTCAAGGTTGAGAATATCCGTTCCAATACTCTTGAAGAACAAGTTGAAGGTCTAAAAATTTAAGTTGAAGAACACAAATGTATTGAAGGATCACTTCAAAATAATTTGGAAGAAAGCAACCAAGAAATGGAAGCATTAGAAGCTAAATTAGTCTCACTGTGTAAGGAAGTGAAGAAGGGAAAAATTGTCCAAAACTATGCCAAAAACTAAAGGGCATTGGAAGAACTCATTAACAATCAATTATCTTACAACAATAGAACTAGCCTCGGTCACAAAGAAGAAGAAGCAAGACCTTCTACAAAAAATTAGAATGAACCTATGAGATCTAACATGCATGTAGACTTCATTGTAAAATATTTGCAAGAACAGCCTTGGAAGACAATTCCCCGATGAAGATTTCCATCCAGGTACCAACATATTTTTCATGGCTATTGTTATTCATGTGCGAAATTTGGTCATAAAGCTGTAGAATGTCACACGTACCCTAGGAAACAATACAATTCTAGGAGATTTGTCAAATATGAACCTCCCAGGGCTCAATGAAACATCAATAGATTTTAAAATTTAATAAATAATATTAAATGTTAAAAATGTCAAAACTTTGGACACATAGCGAGAGACTGCAGACTTGAAATCCTCTAGAAGAATCTTCGAATCCACAGAATGAATGAACATAGATGAAGAAGAATATTGATAATCGTGCCCTCGCGCCCTCGCTCTCAAGGCTCAAAAAAATAAATATGTGTGGTATGTTTATAGCGGTTGTCCAACGCATATGACTGGAGATAGAAATAAATTTGTATCTCTGAAAGAGAATAAGGATGGAACCGTGTCAATTAGAAATGATGGATCTTCAAATGTTATCAAGTACCGTCACTCTCGGAACCAAATACGCTCTAGCGAATAATTTTCTATTGGTTGAAAACATGAATCACAATCTACTCAATGTTGGAAAAATGTGTGATCAAGGACACACAATCTTATTCAACTCCACAAAATGTGAAATCAAGAAAGGCAGGTATGGTAAAATTGTGGCTACAACAAGTTGAGCTCCAAACGACATATATGTTCTGTATGAAGCAACTAAGGCACGTCTGCTACCTAAAGAGGATGATATAATACTTGATAGAAATGATGATAGACCAAGTAAGAACTTTCCTACAAAGATGCAAAAATAGTATGCGATGTATTTACTTGGTGAGCTAACATACTTCTTAGGGCTTCAAATATCTCATTAAGAGAAAGGAATATTTATATGTCAAGCCAAGTACATCAAGGAAATGCTCAATAAATTCAAAATGTAATATTGCAAACCCATCCTTACTCCGATGGTAATAGGTTGTAAATTGAGCATAGACGACTCATCTAAGGATGTGGATTAGAGGTTGTACATATTTATGATTGGTAGTCTTCTATATGTAATAGCCTCCTGGCTAGATGTTATGCAAGAAGTTGGAAAAGTAGAAATATTCCAAGAAGCACCAAAATAATCACATATTGTTGTAGTTTAAATAATTCTTAGATATCTAAAGGGAGCAAAAGAATATGGCTTGTGCTATCCCAAGGGTACGAATCTCATTATTCAAGCCTTTACAGATGCAGTTTGGGAAGGAAGAGTTGATGATTGTAAGAGTACTCGTGAATCATTTTAATATCTTTTCCAAAAGCTTGGGATTCTCCCAATTTCTCATTAGATTTTCCTTATTCATAAAATAAAGGGGGAGTGGAAGTGTGTACAGGTCCATAGGATGGTTGTGTGTCAGGGGATTTACCCTTTTCCATTGATGTCAAAGGGGGAGATAATTTTGTAGGAAGAGGTTTCATGATTGCAAGGGGAGTACTTGTGTTTCCATCAATGCCAAAGGGGGAGATTGTTGATCAGAGGTTGTCATTGATGTCAACCCAATAAATAACCAAGGGCTACACTGATCTTGCATCGGAATTTTGACCTACCAAATTACTATATTCTGGGTCAATAATGTTTTTTATGGTTTCGACTTGTCGATATGTTTCCGTTGATATATGGCACGCCATGTAATTCTTCACGGTTTGAGAGATATTCATGTTTGAAGTTAGTAACCCCAGTTAGTGGGCTAAAACCCCATGGGGTGGTGGCATGGGTCATTGAAAAGTCAATAATTAATAATTTTTAATCTCCTAAATCCCTCCCACGTTCACTTGTTGAAGACCCTCTCAACCTAAGAATTTATATAAATTTTGATCCTCATATCCTCCTCATGCAGTGTTTTCGCTACCTAAAACAGGTCATCATGGAACATGCACTATAACTCTATAAAGGCTTCTAAAGCCGAACTCTTGTAAAAATTTCCGAGCATGGTTCACAATTTTTCGGAGATATGATCTATAGAAGTTAGGTTTTTTGCAGGCTCCTGAACTTCATCTCAAATAGGTGACTTTGGGAAAATCGTCATAACTCTCTCTCTGAGTATTAGATTGGAATTCTGTCAAAAGTGGCAGATAGTGCATGGAATGTAGTGTTCGATGTATCAATTTCGGATATGAATAAATAAACATGACATGTGGCACGATGTACAATTTCTCTCTTTTGAACCAGTCCATAATTAGGTCATTGTGAGAGATTGAGCATAACTTTGCCTTGAAGAATCCAAATTGGGTGAGACCTATGGCTTTGGAAATAAGACGTAGAGGAATACTATAGGACCAAGAATCACATATTTTGGATCTGAAATAACAGAGATACACCAAATTCAATATCGAGCTCCTAGAAGGCAAGAAAAATCTAAATCATGTGTTGTCAAGGGCTAAAAAGGACCAGACTTTCTAGGGAGCAAAGCCAAGCAAGGTGCAACAGAGGTAAGCTCCAGGTGAGTATATTCTATATATTCATGTTCATAATTAGGTTCTTTGTATTCTAATTTTTTTTTTTTTGTTTAGCACTGACATATGATCTGTAGGATGAGGTAAGTTTTGATATTATCATGTCATGGGTATTTCCTTGAAGAATTTTTGCATGTATTATATATTCATAAAGATAAAAATCAATGCATGATCTAATGTTCTAAAGCATGAGAAAGTGTAGCATGAAAAGAGCAGCAATCAAGGTGCATAATAGCAGCAAGAATCTCACTACATGAAGTCTTCACATGGGCAACACTACATACAGTCATTGTAAAGGTATCATTGTACTTAGTCATTGTAAAATCATCATTATAAAAATTGTACAAGTGTCTACCTGCCATGAGTTGAAGAGCCAGTGTCGGGAGGTCTAGGATCATCATTAGGTGGTTGTGTCATAGTTGGGGTTATGGTCTAGTGTGTCTTCTTCTTCTATATCATTCTACATCATTGTAAAGTGGACCATTTTCCTTGGTACAAGAGTCCATTCTTCTTTTATTCTTCTATTGGGTGGTAGGGTGGTGCTAGGCTGTTGCATGAGGTCACCAACAGGTTCAATCATGTGAAAACTTCAGGATGTTAGGGCGGTGCTAGGGTGAGCGGTAGCTCATTGGGTGTTGGGGCATTCGTTCAGTTGACTACTAAAGAATCTCGGGCGTTGGAGCGTCCATCCAGTGGGATATGGAGAAGAATTATTTTCTAGATTTGAGGAATTTGGAGCTTTATTTTCAATTGGAGTTTAATATTAAAGAATTATTAGAAAATAATTCCAGTGGTTTTCATCCCGGAGGGGGTTTCCACCTTAAAAAATTTGTGCAGTTGTGTTCCTTTTGTTTACTGCTATCATTATGAAAACAATGATAATAATTGAAGATTAAATAATTCTCTAAAATATTAATAATAATACTAATTGAAAGGAATACTGATTCACCCTCCCCCCTCTTAGTATTTCCAACAATTGGTATCAAAGCTTGGTCCCTTCAATAATAGTGTAACAGCTGGAAGGAGGTCATGGAGCATACCAAGAATGGTGTAACTTTGTTCAATGAAAATAATTATGCACTCTGGAAAGGAAGAATGGAGGTATATCTCTTGGTGCAAGGTTACAAAGTATGGGACACTATTCCAAATGGATTTACATCAACCGCAGATGAACAAGGTAAGAATAATTTGGTAAATGGTGAAAAAGAAAATAATATTGTTATTAGTGGACTTATTGAATCTGATGATGATAAGCTGTTGGGTTGTAAAATTTCCAAAAAAGTATGGGACAAGCTTGAGAATATACATTGCAGGTGACTCAAATGTCAAAGAAGCAAAGCTTCAGATCTATAGAGCAAAATTTCAGCAACTCGGAATGAAAGAAGATGGCAACATTGTTGCATACTTCCAACACGTTGATGAAATAACCAAAACTCTAGAAGGATTGGGAGAGCCTGTTGACGAGAAGAATATTATATGAAATATTCGTATAACGTTACGAGGGAGACTCAACCCAAAGGTATTATTCTTAGAATATAGTACAAATCTGGACAAACTCAACAAAGAGGAATTACATGGAGTTCTTATAGCATGTGAAATGAGACTTGATGAAGAAGAGGGTACTTCACATCTAGAAACTGTGTTCGTTGCATCTAAGAAAACCAATAAGGACAAACAACCTTCAAAGACAAAGACCTGCACTTGCAAGTGTGAAGAAAAGGAGGATGATCAAGAAGGTATTTCATATGGAGAATATGCTTACTTTACGAGAAAACTAAAAATTGGTAAGGGAAATTCAAAGGTAAACCTCCATTGATATGTTTTGGCTATGGTGAGGTTGGGAATTTCACAGAAAAATGTTCGAACATAAGTGATGACAACTCAAAATAAAAGAAATGCTTTAAGAAACTAAACAATCAAGAAAAAAAGAAAGGATTCAAAATAAAATTTCTCTCTAAAGAAGATAGCTCATCATCCGATGAAGACAATGACAGTGAAGAAGAAGGCAATGAGAGAGTATTGTTTATGGCCAAGCACAATAAAAAAGAGGTATCAAATAACGAAGAAGAAGGGTTGGACATAGAATAGTTTTCTAAGGAGGAAATCAAGCTTATAAAAGAGTTCAAGGCTCAGAAGATCTGTTCCAATACTCTTGAAGAACAAGTTGAAGGTCTCAAAATTGAAGTTGAAGAACAAAAATGTATTGAAGGTTCACTTCAAAAGAATTTGGAAGAAAGAAACCAAGAAAGGGAAGCATGAGAATCCGAAGTAGTCTCATTGCATAAGGAAGTGAAGAAGGGAAAAATTGTCCAAAGCTATGGAAAAAACTCAAGGGAATTGAAAGAACTCATCAACAATTAACGATATTACAACGACAGAATTGGCCTCAATTACAAAGAAGAAGAAGCAGTACCTTCTACAACAAAATAAAATGAACATATGAGATCTGACACGCATGTATACTTCATTGGAAAATATTTGCAAGAATAGCCTTGGAAGACAATTTCTCGATGAAGATTTCCATCGAGGTACCAACATATTTTTCAGGGCTATTGTTACTCATGTGGAAAATTTTGTCATAAAGCTGTAGAATTTCACACGTACCCTAGGAACCAATACAATTCCAGGAGATTTTTCAAATATGAACCTCCCAGGGCTCAACGAAACATCAATAGATTTTAACATTTAAGAAAGAATATTAAATGTTACAAATGTTGAAACTTGGACACATATCCAGAGACTACAGACTTGAAAATCCTCCAGAATAATCTTCAAATCCACAGAATGAACGAACATGGAAGAAGAAAAAGACTGATAATTATGCTCTTGCTTTCAAGGCTCAAAACAAAAAAGATGTGTGGTATGTTGATAGTGGTCGTTCAACGCATATGATTGGAGATAGAAATAAATTTGTATCTCTGAAAGAGAAGAAGGATGGAACCGTGTCCTTTGGAAATGATGGATCTTCAAATGTTATAGGATCAGGTACTGTCACTCTCGGAAGCAAAGATGCTCTAGCCAAGAATTTTCTCTTGGTTGATAACATGAATCACAATCTGCTCAATGTTGGACAAATGTGTGATCAAGGACACACAACACTATTCAACTCCACAAAGTGTGAAATCAGGAAAGGCAGATATGGTTAAATTGTGGCTACAACAAGTTGAGCTCCAAATGACATATATGTTCTAGATGAAGCAACTAAGGCATGTCTACTAGCTAAAGAGGATGATATAATCTTTTATAGAAATGATGATAGACTAAGTAAGAAATTTGCTACAAAGATGCAAAAAGAGTTTGAGATATCTTTACTTGCTGAGCTGACATACTTCTTAGGGCTTCAAATATCTCATCAAGAGAAAGGAATATTTATATGTCAATCCAATAACATCAAGGAAATTCTCAAGAAATTCAAAATGGAAGATTGCAAACCCGTCCTTACTCCGATGGTAACATGTTGCAAATTGAGCATAGACGACTCATCTAAGGATGTGGATAAGAGGTTGTACAAATATATGATAGGTAGTCTTCTATATGTAACAGCCTCCTGGCCAGATGTTATGCAAGCAGTTGGACAATTAGAAAGATTCCAAGCAGCACCAAAATAATCACATATTATTTCCGTTAAAATAATTCTTCGATATCAGCATAATATGGCTTGTGGTATCCCAAGGGTAACAATCTCATTATTCAAGCCTTTACAAATGCAGGTTGGGCAGGAAGCATTGATGATCGTAAGAATACTCGTGAAGCATTTGAATATCTTCGCTAGAAGCTTGGGATTCTCCCAAGTTCTCATTATATTTTCCTTATTCATAAAATAAAGGGAGAGTGGAAGTGTGTACAAGTCCAAAGGATGGTTGTGTGTTAGGGGAGTTACCCTTTGCCATTAATGTCAAAGGGGGGGATAATTTTGC
Organism: Pinus albicaulis; assembly: GCA_034641835.2. Taxonomy (NCBI): domain Eukaryota; kingdom Viridiplantae; phylum Streptophyta; class Pinopsida; order Pinales; family Pinaceae; genus Pinus; species Pinus albicaulis. Next base: position 500,973,879 of record CM076584.1, read on the forward strand.
AGGAAGGGGAGTACTTGTGTTGTCATCAATGCCAAAGGGGGAGATTTTTGATCAGTGGTTGTCATTGATGTCAACCCAAGTAGCACAAGGGGCTGTCCTAATCTTGAATGGAAATTTTTACCTACCAAATTACTATATTCTGGGTCAATAATGTTTTTGGTGATTTCTACTTGTCGAGATGTTTCCATTGATATATGGCACACCACGTAATTCTTCACGGTTTGAGAGATATTCATGTTTAAAGTTAGTAACCCCAGTTAGTGGGCTAAAAACCCATGGGGTTGTGGCATGGGTCATTGAAAAGTAAATAATAAATAATTTTTAAGCTCCTAAAATCCCTCCCATGTTCACTGGTCGATGACCCTCTCAACCTAAGAATTTATATAAATTGTGATCCTCATATCCTCCTCATGCAGGGTTTTGCGCTATAAATTATTTTCTATGAAGTTTGAAAAGTTGAAATATTTATGAGGAAAATTTGAAATCCTAAGGAAGTTCCTGTAAACATTTCAGAGCATGGTGCACTACATTTTCAGAGATATGATCTATGGAAGTTAGGGTTTTTTGCAGGCTCCTGAACTTCATCTCAAAGAGGTGACCTTGGGAAAATTGTCATAAATCTCACTTTGTGTATTGGATTGGAATTATGTAAAATGTGGTAGATAATGCAAAAAATGTAGCTTTATCTGTATCAATTTCATAGTCGAATAAATAAACAATGACATGTGGCATGCCGTACAAGTTCTCTCTACTGAACTAGCCCATAATTAGGCCATTTTGAGAGATTGGGCATCACTTTGTCTTGACGAATCCAAATTGGGTGATACATACAGAATTTGAAAGAAGACTCGGTGGACTACTACAGGACTGAAAATCACATATTGTGGATCTGAAATAATAGAGATACACCAGATTCAATAACGAGCTCCTAGAAGGCAAGAAAAATCTGGATCATGTGTTGTCAAGGGTTGCAAAGGACTAGACTTTCTAAGGTAGCAAATCAAAGCAAGGTCCAACAGAGGTAAGATCTAGGTAAGTATATTATGTATATGCATGTTCATCTCTTAATTGCATTAGGTTCTTTGTATTCAAATTTGTTTTTTTTAGCATTGACATATGCTTTGCAGGATGAGGTGAGTTTTGCTATTATCATGTCATGGGTATTTCCTTGAAGAATTTTTGCAGGTATTATATATTCATAAAGATAAGACTCAATGCATGATCTAATGTTCTGAAGAGTGAGAAAGTGTAGCATGATAAGGGCAATAATCAAGGTGCATAACAGTAGCAAGAAGTTCACCACATGAAGTCTTCACATGGGCAGCACTGCATACAATCATTATAAAGGTATCATTGTACTGAGTGTTTCGGGAAATAACTCCCTAAAGGTTTTTGGGTTGAAAAAATTCACAGATTAGGGGCACACCATTCAAGAAGGACTCACTTAACATATTTTTTATGTTGAAAACTAGATTTAAGCAATTGCGGAACTTACCCGAAAGTCCTACGTTTGATGTAGATCCCGCAAGGTTCAAACCCCCAGTAACTCCTCGTCCTTCGTAACCTATAAATAAAGAAAGAACGAACAAAAAACACTAGTTGTACAACATATATTGTTCCTAGATGTCAGTATAATTCATGTATAATATCATATAAGCAATACAGAATGTTTAACTAAAAATCTTCACACATATATAGAAACGTGAGTATTCAGGAATAGGATGGTTCTTCTTATTATAAATGGCATGTACAAGAATAGAAAGTGGAGAGATCACCTGAATCCTTCCATGGCCTTCGAGTAGACTGTCCTCTAGATCCGTCCAGCCCTCGCCTCGCTAGGATTCTTCCACGATGTGTGCACACTAGATGTCATATAGGATGATGATCATCTTCAAGGAAACAAGGGTTTCCTGAATATACTTGGGAAGTGCAGGAGGCACGAGAACATCAGACTTGAAATTGGGATCCAACAAAGTATAATATCTATAATTTTCTCTCTCCCTTAGGCCATACACATGAGGGGCTTTTATACTCCCTCAAAGTAGTTTCAGCAGTTGGAAACAGTTGGGCCACGGGCTGCGGTGGTTGAATTATGGGAATAACCATCACCCTACCATGAAAATAAGGAATTTATATATATTTTTAATGATTTAAATGGCATACATGGAAAAGTATGAATAGACTCACGTATATACGCGGAAAATTCTAGGCATAATTGCGTATGGGAATTTTAATAGTGTTTTTATGAATTTGTTCAAGTATGGAAGGAAATGTTTCCTAGGGCCAAAGAAACAATCATTATTCACATGAGGGTGAAAAATGATGCTATAACAGATGCCCCCTAAGATATGAGGTCAGAAGGGGTACATGATTGCCGAAATATATTATGTGCATAGAAAGAACCTTGCGAAGACAAGAGAGGACATCACCAGATTTCAGCCTATCAAAAAACCAATGAAAGAAGTTAGAGATTCAACTCATGTTTAAGGCGGGCATCCTTATGCTAATGAAAGAAAAACATGTATATAGATCCAAAATGTATACAAGTATAACTGAACTGGAAAGTACATAGTGAATCATCTGAGCACTGCCTAGAAGTACAAGTCGAAAATCAAGTGCAAGTATCACATATAGAATACTGATCAATGATGTTGTAGTAGATATCTGATCACTCAAATAATTGAATCTCCAGGTACCAAATCATAAGAGGTGGAAAACATGGTACAATCACGCAACTCGGGGGCCAACATATAAGATGCTGCTGTACTGAAACTGCGACATATAAGGGTGGACGGTGTCGCTGGTAGAAGCTGGATGAAATGTCAACAGTGAACCGAAGCATGCTGATGAAAACCTAAGGTCTTCACCGATCACTATGGAACAATTATACACAGTGGGAATGAATGAGCTGAAGTCGACCATGTGAGAAATCGTTTGATTACCGGTCAATAATGTAAACCGTTAACAAACATGAGATAACCTACCGATAATGATAATGAGTGTCAAGGTGCCCCAGTATAATCGAAAAAGTGTGAATGAATGCTTTGAAGTCAAACACTTGTAAGAATCCATCAATCAACAAGCAATAATGAATCCTCACTGTCGATAGCGAAGAGTTTGCCACTAATGACTGCAAACCCTAAGGTACTGACAAAAAGAATCTAGACCTTATTCCTAGAGAAATGAGTCGGATTTGATGGGAAAAGATCTATTGGAAGTAAGGCATTGAGGCATCCCACATTAGTCCAGCGCGAGTGTAACCTGCAGGCCAAGATTTGGAAGGAATCAGACGAAGTAGAGTGAAGGAACCAACCCGAAGTACGTTTCCGACATGTACAAGATGAAGCTAGCACGTGAAATAAACCCTCTCAACCAACCAATAATGAAAGCTGACAAAGAGGTGAGATATCCATCGATAGGGTCAAATTAAAATCAAGGTACTGCATGAATCCCAAGTGTGATAATGTATGCTGACGTCGAACACAAGGAAAACCACTTAGTCAAAGACCCATAGTGATGATCAAATGCTGAGCACAAGGACATGTATCAATAATGTAAATAGGGCCAGGGTGTGGCTCTAGGTTTACTCTCAGAGCAATATGTCGTAGTCGATAAGAGACAAACCTGCCAGCAAGAAGTAAATGGAGACCTTCTCAAACCAGCACGAGCATAGGACCAAACATCTGATGTGATAGTACAAGACACTGAAAAAACCGAGGAGGCCTGAAGAATAAGTCAAGAGACACCGCAGAAAGGCCGACTCAGGTTTAAATTCCCTTAAACAAAAGCATGACTCATGATGACCATGGCCGCAAATAATGACATTGTGTAAGTTTGTTATGTATGAGGAAAAAACAAACTCTCTATATGATTGGAAGAGATAACTAACCGGGGGAGAATTGACTCATGAAACAAGGCTATGACATCTCCTTGGTCAAAAACTAAAATCATCCCAAATGAGGAAAAGACATAGTGGTATGTGCTTTGTCCAAGGGCGACAAACTGATACTATAACTTCCATCAAAATATGAAGTAACATCCCGTTCCCGCTCTTTTTAAACATATTTGATTTTTTTTGACTTTTTCATATAATAAGCTCGAAAAAGAATAAAATAATGCTATGGTATAATGGATAGAATGAGTATCAAGAAACAGATGCACTAGTTCATGGGAAAGGAACAATCCTACGCTCAATGCAAGGTGGCAGAAACTGGTAAGAGATACTCAAAGGAGTGTTCCATCCATGGGTAACAAGGGTGTCAAGTTGCGATAGCTAAGTGCTTTGCAATGGCTAACTTTATATAGAGAGTCAAGGTCAAAATATGGCTTAAACATCGAGTCCAAATGAAGTCAGCTAAAGACCAAGATAAACTAGTAGCCAATATGCAATGCACTAATGCAACTGAAGAACACCAGGGAGCCTCTAGGGTAATAGCCAGAAAAATGATAATGAAGAAGAAGAAGAATGGAGCTTCAACATATAAGTCATGGCGGGACTAAAGAAGACTCCCGAGCCTACATAAAGTGTAGCATGGGCAACAAGTGCTAGCGAGGAACTAACTAGGAAGCCCATGTAAAGGAAGGCTCTACCACCAAGCCATGATAAATAATCGGCAAGTGAAATGGGTTGAATACTTATGACATGAAGGGATCGACCCTATGGCAAGTGATTAGAATGGAGACTAGAATTAAAAAATGCAATGAAAAGTGGATAACCTAACCTATATGCCAGTGGAGATCATATACCTGCCATGACAAGTCAGCGGTCATGGTTTCGAAAATTGGGAAAAATCTCAAGTTCAACAAAATGTACCTGAAAACATACCTTTCCCAACACTTACAAGCAACATCTAAAGTTGTTGAATCTGAAAAAGCAAAGAGAAGTCTCTAAAAACACCAAGGTTCAATCACTTTTTGGCAGTCAACAGAGCCAGTTCCAAATCAGAACTCCTATGTATAAAAACGCTAAAACATACTTGACATAAGAGAAAGAAACTCAAAGAAGACTCCCTTCCTAATCAAGTCAAGAACCGAAGATTAGACACTAAATAAAGCTTCAAAAGATTAAAATGAAACCATTAAACAAAATGAAAACAAAAGCAACAGAAAACAAAAATGTATTTTGGGCTTTTGAGTTTATAGGAAAATGAGATTTCGAAAAAGACCAATGGAACTATCCAGTAACTGAGTTAAGAAAACTTGAATTTCAAGAAAAAAGCCTCAAAAAAATGCCCCCAAGCCAACTATGCTACTCTCGTTTCAGGACATGTATGGGCAAGAGGAAGACAAGAAACCCAACAAATCAACTCAGTACAATAGCATAGACTTGCGGCAAACACAAACTCCAAAGAATAAAAAAGAGACTCTTCGAAAATTGCAACAAGATCAGTCTATGAAATCAAGAAAACCAAACACACCAAATAGGCGAAAATTAGAATGCGAAGCAACACATAAGGTTAGGAAAGAGCAAATGAGCACAAGCTCTCTGTCCTAAATACTCAGAACAACCAAGAATCTTCATAGAAAGACCTTGGTGCTCAAGCCAGAATTGCAAGCACAACAAACAAAGATTTCACCAAATGAGTGGGTCTTCACACAAATGAGAGAGAACAAGCATAAAACCATTTTAAACACAATCTAGAGACTTCAAATATATCACAGGAAAAAGTCTCCACAGGCAAACAAAACCAAAAAATCTTAAAACCAAAAATTTCAAAATTTACCCAAACATACGCGCTTTAGTAGTTTTACAACTAGTGTGCATACGCGACTATTGCTAAGGAAACTTGCGTATATGCGACTTCCTTTACACAAAATTGCGTATATATGCGACTATGTAGAAGAAAAACTGCGTATGAAAAGGTAAATAAGAAAAAATAAAAAAATTCAAGCCTGATCAAGAGACTAGGTCTTCAGTCTGACTAGAAAAATATTTACTGAACTGAAAAAATGATTAGCACTGTTGGAAACCTTCAAGACAGATGAAACAACCCAAAGGGAAATCACAAAAGTGTGATCCCCAGTGGAGTCACCATTTTTGTTTCGGGAAATAAATCCCTAAAGGTTTTTGGGTCGGCAACCTTCACAGATCAGGGGCATACCATTCAAGAAGGACTCACTTAACCTATCTTCATGCTGGAAAATAGATTTAACAAATTGCAGAACTTACCCAAAAGTCCTACGTTTGATGTAGATCCCACAGGGTTCAAACCCCCAGCAACTCCTCCTACTTCGTAACCTCGAAATCAAGAAAGAATGAACACGAAACACTAGTTGTACAACATATATTGTTCCTAGATGTCAGTATAATTCATGTATAATATCATATAAGCAATACGGAATGTTTAAATAACAATCTTCACACATATATAGACATGTGAATATTCGGGAACAAGATGGTTCTTCTTATTATAAATGGCATGTACAAGAATAGAAAGTGGAGAGATCACCTGAATCCTTCCACGACCTTCGAGTATACCGTCCTCTGGATCCGTCCAGCCCTCACCTCGCTAGGATTCTTCCACGATGTGTGCACACTAGATGTCATATAGGATGATGATCATCTTCAAGGAAACAAGGGTTTCCTGAATATACTTGGGAAGTGCAGGAGGCACGCGAACATCAGACTTGAAATTTGGATCCAACAGAGTATAATATCTATAATTTTCTCTCTCCCTTAGGCCATACATATGAGAGGATTTTATACTCCCTCAAAGTAGTTTCAGCAGTTGGAAACAGTTGGGCCATGGGCTGGGGTGGTTGAATTACGGGAATAACCATCACCCTGCCATGAAAATAAGGAATTTATATATATTTTTAATGATTTAAATGGCATACGAAGAAAAGTATGAACGGACTCGCGTATATATGCGGAAAAGTCTAGGCATAATCGCGTATGGGAATTTTAACACTGTTTTTATGAATTTGTTCATGTATGCAAGGAAAGGGTGCCTAGGGCCAAAGAAACAATAATTATTCACATGAGGGTGAAAAATGATGCTATAACACTGAGTCATTGTAAAAGCATCATTGTAAAAATTGTACATGTGTATATCTACCACGAGTTGAAGAGGTAGTGTCTGGAGGTCTACGATCATCATTAGGTGGTTGTGTCATAGTTGGGGTTATGGTCTAGTGTGTCTTCTTCTTCTATATCATTCTATATCATTGTGAAGTGGACCATTTTCCCTAGTACGGGAGTCCACTCTTCTTTTATTCTTCTATAAGGTGGTAGGGTGGCGCTAGGTTGGTGCATGAGGTCACCAATAGGTTCAATCCTGTGAAAACTTTAGGGTGGTAGGGTGATGCTAGGGTGAGTTGTAGCTCATTGGGTGTTGGGACATCCGTTTAGTTGACTACTGAAGAATCTTGGGAATTTGAGCACCCATCCGGTGGGAGCCGGAGAAGAATGATTTTCTAGATTCTAGGAAGTTGGAGCTTTATTTTCAATTGTAGTTGAATATTAAATAATTATTAGAAAATCATTCCGGTGGTTTTCGTCCCAGAGGGGGTTTCCACCTTAAAAACTTTGTGTAGTTGCGTTCCTTTTGTTTACCGCTATCATTGTACAAACACTGATAATAATTGAAGATTAAATAATGCTTTGAAAGATTAATAATAATACTAATTGAAAAGAATATTGATTCACCCCCCGCACCTCTCAGTAGTTTCGAAAATTGGTATCAAATCTTGCTTCCTTCAATAACAATCTAACAGCTGGAAGGAGGTCATGGAGCATACCAAGAATGGTGTACCTCTGTTCAATGAAAATAATTATGTAGTTTAGAAAGGAATAATGGAGGTCTATCTCTTGGCGCAAGGTTATGAAGTATGGGACACTGTTCAAAATGGATTTACATCAACCGCAGATGAACAAGGTAAGAATAATTTGGTAAATGAAGCAAAAGAAAAGAATATTATTATCAGTGGACTTATTAAATCTTCTTATCATAAGTTGTTGGGTTGTAAAACTACCAAAAATGTATGGGACAAGCTTGAGAATATATATGTAGGTGACTCAAATGTCAAATAATAAACGCTCCAAATCTATAGAGAAAAATTTGAGCAACTTAGAATGAAAGAAGATGGCAACATTGCTGCATACTTCCAACACGTTGATGAAATAAATAACACTCTGGAAGGATTGGGAGAGCCTGCTGATGAGAAGACTATTATACAAAAGATTATTAGAATGTTACCAGGGAGATTCAACCCAAAGGTATTGGTCTTAGAATATAGTGCAAATCTGGACAAACTCAGCAAAGAGGAATTACATAGAGTTCTCACAACATATGAAATGAGACTTGATGAATATGACGGTACTTTGCATCTAGAAACTGTGTTCCTTGCATATAAGAAAACCAGTAAGGACAAAAAACCTTCAAAGGCAAAGACCTACACCTGCAAGTGTGAAGAAAAGGAAGATGATGAAGGTCTTTCAAATGGAGAATATGCTTACTTTACGAGAAAACTAAAAATTGTTAAGGGGAATTCAAAGGTAAAATTCCATTGATATTTTTTGGTTGTGGTGGTGTTGGGAATTTTGCAGCAAAATTTCTGAAAAGAAGTGATGGAAACTCAAAAGAAAAGAAAGGCTCTAAGAAATTAAACAAGCAAGAAAAAAAGAAAGGATTCAAAATAAACTTTCTCTCTAAAGAAGATATCTCATCTTTCGATGAAGACAATGAAAACGAAGAAGAAGCCATCTAGAGAGTATTTTTTATGTCCAAGAACAATAAAAAAGAGGTACCAAACAACGAAGAAGAAGGGTTGATCATAAAATAATTTTCTAAGGAGGAAATAAAGCTTATAAAAGAGCTCAAGGCTAAGAATATCTGTTCCAATACTCTTGAAGAATAAGTTTAAGGTCTCAAAATTGAAGTTGAAGAACAAAAATGTATTGAAGAGTCACTTCAAAATAAGTTGAAAGAAATCAACCAAGAAAGGGAAGCATTAGAAGCCGAAGTACTCTCGGTGCGTAAGGAAGTGAAGAAGGGAAAAATTGTCCAAAACTATGCCAATAGCTCAAGGGCATTGGAATAACTCATCAAAAATCAATGATATTACAATGAAAGAATTGGCTTCTATTTCAAAGAAGAATAAGTTGGAACTTCTACAACAAAATACAATGAAATTATGAGATCTGACAAAGATGTATACTTCACTAGAAAATATTCGCAATAACAGCCTTGGAAGACAATTCCCCGACGAAGATTTCCATCTAGGTACCAACATATGTTTCATGGCTATTGTTATTCATATGGAAAATTTGGTCATAAAGCTGTAGAATGTTGCATGTACCCTAGGAACTAATACAATTCTAGGATATTTGTCAAATATGAACCTCCCAGGGCTTAACGAAACATCAATAGATTATAACATTTAAGAAATAATATTGAATTTTGCCAAGGACTATAGACTTGAAAATCCGCCAGAAGAATCTTCAAATCAACAAAAGGAATGAACATGCAAGAAGAAGAATACTGATAATTGTGCTCTCGCTCTAAAGGCTCAAAACAACAAAGATATGTGGTATGTTGATAGCAGTTGTTCAACACATATGTCTCGAGATAAAAAATTTGTATCTCTGAAAGAGAAGAAGGATGGAACCGTGTCCTTTGGAAATGATGGATCTTCAAATGTTATAGGATCAGGTACCGTCACTCTCGAAAGCAAATATGATCTAGCCAAGAATGTTCTATTGGTTGAAAACATGAATCACAATCTGCTCAGTGTTGGACAGATATGTGATCAAGGACATACAATACTATTCAACTCCACAAAATGTGAAATCAGGAAAGGCAGGTATGGAAAAATTGTGGCTACAACAGGTCAAGCTCCAAATGACATATATGTTCTAGATGAAGCAACTAATGCATATCTACTAGCTAAAGAGGATGATATAATATTTGATAGCAATGATGATATACTAAGTAAGAACTTTGCCACAAAGATGCAAAAAGAGTTCTAGATTTCTTTACTTGGTGAGCTGACATACTTCTTAAGGCATCAAATATCTCATCAAGAGAAAGGAATATTTATATATCAAGCTAAGAACATCAAGGAAATGCTCAAGAAATTCAAAATGGAAGATTTCAAACCTGTCCTTACTCTGATGGTAACAGGTTGCAAATTGAGCATACATGACTCATCTAAGGATTTGGATTAGAGGTTGTGCAAATCTATGATTGGTACTGTTCTATATGTAACAGCCTCCCGGCTAGATGTTATGCAAGTAGTTGGACAAGTAGCAAGTTTCCAAGCAGCACCAAGAGAATCACATATTATTGTCGTCAAAAGAATTGTTTGATATCTAAAGGGAATAGTAGAATATGGCTTATGGTATCCCAAGGGTAACAATATCATTATTCAATCCTTTACATATGGAGATTGGGTAGGATGCGTTGATGATCATAAGAGAACTCGTGAATCATTTTAATATCTTTGCCAGAAGCTTGGGATTCTCCCAAGTTATCATTAGATTTTTCTTATTCATAAAATAAAGGGGGAGTGGAAGTGTGTATAGGTCTACAAGATGGTTGTGTGTGAGGGGGAGTTATCCTTTGCCATTGATGTCAAAGGGGGAGAAAATTTTATAGAAAGAGGTGTCATGATCGCAGGGGGAGTACTTGTGTTGCCATCAATGCCAAAGGGGGAGATTGTTGATCAGTGGTTGTCATTGATGTCAACCCAACTAGCACCAGGGGCTACCCTGATCTTTCATGGGAATTTTGACCTACCAAATTACTATATTCTAGGTCAAGAATGTTTAAGATCATTTCTACTTATTGAGATGTTTTTGTTGATATATGGCACGCCATGTAATTCTTCACGGTTTGAGAGATATTCATGTTTGAAGTTAGTAACCCTAGTTAGTGGGTTAAAACCCCATGGGGCTATGGAATGGGTCATTGAAAAGTAAATATTTAATAATTTTTAAGCTCCTAAAATCCCTCCCACATTCACTTGTTGAAGACCCTCTCAACCTAAGCATTTATATAAGCTGTGATCCTCATATCCTCCTCTTACAGGGTTTTCGCTACCTGAAACAAGTCATCATGGAAGGTGTGTGATAAATTCGTTTCTATGAAGGTTCAGAAGCTGAAATTTTTATGAGGTGAAGCTGAAATATTGAAGAAGCTCCTATAAAACTTTCAGATCATGGTGCACAATATGTTTGGGGATATGATCTGTGGAAGTTATGGTTTTTTGCAGACTCCTGATCTTCATCTCAAAGAGGTGACATTGGGAAAATCATCATAACTCTCTCTCTGAGTATCAGATAAGAATTCTATAAAAAGTGGCAGATATTGAACAAACTGCATTTATTTATTTATCAATTTTAGAGCGGAATACCGAAACAGTGACATGTGGCATTCCGTACAAGTTCTCTCTACTGAACTAGTCCATAATTAGGTCATTGTGAAATATTGGGCATATCTTTGCCTTGAAGGATCCAAATTGGGTCAGACCTATGGAATTGGAAAGAATACTCAAAGGACTAATACAAGACTGAAAATCACATATTTTGGATCTGAAATAACATAGATACACCAGATTCAATATCGAGCTCCTAAAAGGCAAGAAAAAGCTAGATCATGTGTTGTCAAGGGCTGCAAAGGACCAGACTTTCTAGGGCAGAAAAGAAAAGCAAGGTGAAGCAGAGGTAAGATCCAGGTAAGTATATTTTGTATATGCATGTTAATCACTTAATTGCATTAGGTTCATATTCTAATTTTTTTTTTTTTTTAGCACTGACATATGCTCTGCAGGATGAGGTAAGTTTTTCTATTATCATGTCATGGGTTTTTCCTTTAAGAATTTTTGCAGGTATTATATATTCATCAAGATAAGACTTAATGCATGATATAATTTTATGAAGAGTGAGAAAGTGTAGCATGGAAAGAGTAGTAATCAAGGTGCATAACAGCAGAAAGAAGTTCACCACATGAATTCTTCACATGGGAAGCACTGCATACAGTGGTTGTAAAGGTATCACTGTACTGAGTCATTGTAAAAAAATCATTGTTAAAATTGTACAAGTTTCTATCTGCCATGAGTTAAATAAAAACTGTCAGGAGGTCTAGGATCATCATTAGGTGGTTGTATCATAGTTGGGGTTATGGTCTAGTTTTCCTTCTTCCACTTTATTATTCTATATCATTGTAAAGTGGACCATTTTCCCTGGTACGGGAGTCCATTCTTATTTTATTCTTCTATAGGGTGGTAGGGTGGTGCTAGGCTGGCGCATGAGGTCACCAACATGTTCAATCTTGTGAAAACTTCAGGGTGGTAGGGTGGTGCTAGGGTGAGTTGTAGCTCATTGGGTGTTGAGGCATCCATTCAGTTGACTGCCAAAGAATCTCGGGTGATGGAGCATCCATCTAGTGGGAGTTGGAGAAGAATGATTTTCTAGATTCTAGGAAGTTGGAGCTTTTTTTTTTGTTGGAGTTGAATATTAAAGAATTATTAGAAAATAATTCAAGTGGTTTTAGTCCCGAAGGGGGTTTCCACGTTAAAAACGGTGTGCAGTTGTGTTCCTTTTGCTTACTGCTATCATTGTACAAACAATGATAATAATTGAACATTAAATAATGATTTGAAATATTAATAATAATACTAATTGAAAATAATATTGATTCACCGCCCCACCCTTAGTATTTCCAATAGTAGCGACTTGCACCATGAGCATAACTAATATATGGTGTGGACGAGTGGTATGTTGAGTCCCGAATTTGCCTCTTGTCCATACACTTTTCCATATCTTTTTCACTCACCTAAACCTCCAAAATTGTCAATATCATGTGCAAAAGGGTATCTAACATGGTTTTTAATTATGTTTGTGTGTTTTATATTTGATTTAGATTTTGTTCATACAGCTGCGGAAACTTGTCACTTTCCGCAGCTGCTGCAACTTTCCGCAGCTATTTTGTGGAAATCGATGTTACAGGTGTCTACGAAGGAAACGAGCCACATGGGCGGGCTAGGAATGACAAGGACATGGTTCGTGTCCTATTGGTTCAAGTAAATTCGTCAAAGAAAGCCGCGGTCAAAGCCATCCACGTGGAAGTCAACTATGGAGTTCTATGTCGGCTGGACTCTGTTTCGTGGCATATAAACATCCATACGGCCGTTTCCAAGCTTGCGGAGGTTAATTGACATCTGTGAAAAGTTCTGGAGTTGAATTCAAGCGCCCACCTTCCATAGATCCGTTTTCCAACATGGCCATACTCCTATATCCGTGGCCTTAGTGGTCTACGTGCTGGCTGCTATCATAAACTTCAGGAAACAGTTACAGTTTATTGCTTTATATAGAGCGTTTGCATATGCACGTAGAGTTAGTTGATAGTTGTTAGTTGATCATAGCTGTTGAGTTGATGTGCGTACTCTGTTATGTAGTGATTACGCTGCCTTGAGCCGTAATACTACCAGTCTGTAATGAACTGCTTTTTAATGTGAAAAACTCTGTTTTCAACTTAATTTGTGTTGAGGATCGTTACCAAAGCTGCGTAGAGGGCCCCTGCTCAGCCGAGGTTCTGTGTATTAATGTATATATTTTTCATTTCATTTATTTAAACAGCCATTGTATCATAACCCATTACATGCTCATATTTCATAGTTGCTTCATTTCTGTTCATTAATTTCCATTGCATTCTTGTCTTTCATGTTTTTATGATTGTTAAATCACTGATCAGTTTTCTTGTGCAGGTTTTAGGTAGAGAGCCCGGGGCATTTTCATAGTATTTTAGCTAATGATATGAAACTGACATTATTCTGCTGCTAGTTTCCTTTTTCATAGCTTTTGTTTAACTTCAGTCTTGTTTTGTTCATTTCATTTTTGTTTATCTGATTCAGTAGTTAAATTTAAATATATTAAGCTACTCATAGTGTCTTCGGTTACCTCCGAAAGCCACAGCTGGACTGATGGTGAGGGGCTGCATGATAAAATGTGTAGTTTAGTATTAGTTTCCTTTCTGCAAAATTAGATATATTAAGCTGCTCATAGCGTCTTCAGTTACCTCCGAAAGCCACAGCTGGACTGATGGTGAGGGGCTGCATGATGAAATGTGTAGTTTAGTATTAGTTCCTTTTCCGCAAATTTAGATATATTAAATCATGTATGACATCTTCAGTTGCCTCCGAAAGCCACAACTGGACTGATGGCGAGGGATTGAATTATGTGTGTATGGTTTAGTATTAGTTTATTTTCTTCAAATTAAATAATCAGTTACACAAGTTGTTTATGATTACTTCCGCAAGTCATAGCTGGTCTAATGATGAAGGGTCAGAAAATGAATTGATGTAATCTGATTTAGATTTATTTCATTGCAATTTTGAATTTCCATAAGCGTAGTTTCTTTTGTGTTCAGTTGGCAGCAAGAATAGTTTAGTTTTTCATGTTCACTAGTTTCTTGTTTTGATTCATTAGATTAGCAGCACTTTTCATTTCAGCAGTTTACTTTCTTTTGTCATTGTAATTTCAATTTGCTTTTAAAGTTTCAAGATTGGTAAATCATTATAGGGGATATCACTTCCTTGAATAAATATAACCAAGCTTGCTTTTCACTTTAGAATTTCCATTTTACCTTAGAAAGACCACAAACGACAAAAAGTTAAGAAAGAGGTTATCTTGCACATATAGTGCGCCGCACTTCATCAGCTTACGATTCCCTGATTGACAATTAAATGCAGCAATTTAGGACACACTAAATTGACCAAACAAGGTCCTAAAAGGTGCCACAAGTCAACAAATGAGAGGATGATGAATAATGCTGGCAACCTGAACACAAGGTAGAAATAAAAGAAACATTGTTATAGGGAGTGATCTGGGTAGGATGTCTACCACTCGCGAATCAACCGGTAGGTAGTGTGTGGGAGCTACCTTTGGGGCGGCTTGTGTTTAGGTCTTGAAAGTCACCATAGACACAGATGGTGCCATTCCTCTTATGGGCGGGAAAAATGAAGTCAGGGGTGGAAAAGGCTTCCATGATGTCATCATCACAGTAGAATATGGGGTGACTGGTGGAAGGGTAACCACATGACGCGGAAAATATCCCTAAATCACCATCATGAGAAGAAAGATTCACATGCACATCATCACTGGGGTTGACAAAAGAAAAAGATGATAAGGTATCCATTGATGTTGAGCCCAGGGAGATCATTGAAGGGAGGTCAAGCGAAATAGAAGGGGAAGTCCCTAAAGGATCTTCCACCATGGATCTCATAGAGGATGATAGGTAGAGGATAGTGGCTAAAGACTTTGTCATATCGACAACGGGAAGGGGAATGTCAATGGGAGCAGAGGTATCCTCAGGTTGGACTAAAACATATTGCGTGAGTATGAGAGAGGCGGACTGGTTTTGTTCAGTCTCGTACTCCCGAACTACTTCCAACAAGGTGCAATAATGCTTGAGGCAGGGACAAAGATGAGTATAATGGCCATGGAGATCACACAAAGCACAGGGTTGGTTGGTGTGTATAGTATTGGGGTTCTCAGCTACATTCAAGGAAGAAACAGAAGCTTCAAGGACCTTAGACTCAGGAAACGTGACATTAAACATGGGCTTGATGCGAGGAAATTTACGACAATTATGGGTGGCATGACCAACAACATCACACAAAGCACATGGAGGGGTACGCTTTGGAGGTTGAGGAGTAGCAGTGGTTGTTTGGGTAGCCTTGTCTTTAGGTGCCTTATTGCGAGCTTTCCCCCCCTCTCCAAAAGCTTTCACAACAAGATTAGGTTCCTGTTGAGGTGGCTGAGGCACGGAAGCAAAGGGAGGGGTCATGGTGACCGGTTGGACTGGGGTCAAAGCAAGATAAGGTTTGGGCTGGCCAAGCGAGCTAGTGGCTGGGGGATCAATGTACCAGACTGGGATTCCCAGGGTCATGTTAGGAATAGATAAGGTAGACATAACAGGTACCGAAAATACTCCCTAGTGGAGTCGCCAGTTCTTAGTGTGAATTCTAATCGCAAGCGTACAAAAAAATCTGACTTTAGCTGTGCATAACAAAGAACCCTAACGTCAAATATGTCTGCTAATTTTCTTAGATCTGAAGTTAGTTGACCAAGATAAATGCTATAAAATATTGATCTATGCAGTTAAAGACATCAAACAAAAAATAAAAACAACATTTTCTCCATGCATCCAATAGACAAGACAAGAATATTTTTAAATAATTTTGTATTTATGACACCTGGGAAGGGAACATAGAAAGATGTTACCAGTTCCCCTCAATGGGATGGGTTCTTGTATGTCCTCAGAGCTTCAAATCTAAGATCTCTCTCTTTTGATGGTGTAGAAAACCCAGACAAAAAAGGAACTCAAAGGGAGCTCACAAGCAAAAAGGAAGAAAAATATGACAATGATGGAGGATCAAAGTCAAACCAAAAGTATAGATCCAGAGTGATCTTTAGGCAATAAAAGGTAGTGAATGAATGGAAAATCCCTTCTATTTATAACAAATTATTGAGTTAGTCTAGATATTGGTGCATAATTAAAATATTATTAACCAAATCTAGATCCAACTTTTATGGAATATTTTATTATTTTTGTTGGAGATAAAAAGAATTTAAATTTGGTCAAATCCCTTTGTTTGTAAATAATAAGTAAATAAATGATTTTTTTATTATTTTAAGAATGTGTTTCAGTAATAATTAAATAAATAGTGATTTATTCAATTTTATAAAGGATTTAGTCAAATTTAATAAGGAATATTATTTAAATAATGTTTTAAATAATTATTCCTAGAAAATAATAAGATAAATAATGATCTATCTAATTAATTTTACTTTTTTGGGTTAAATATAACCAAGAATATTAATTAATTTGTTGTTTAATTAATTATCCCTTGAGGAAAACCAAACAAATAGGGATTTATTCAATATTACCTCATGCGGTTTCCTCTTTAGACCATAAACAACTTAATAAATTATGGATTACTAAGCTATTTTCCATAGTGAAAGCAATTTTACTAGGGTAAAATTGGTCTTACATGGTGTACTTTGGTCCATCTGATAGTAACAGGTTAGATGACCAAAAATTGGTGTAACGGCTTACAAATTTCACAATTAATTTCTAATATGCCAACATATACTCACAACCCATATTTAACCCAATGTCAATCAATTTGTCTAGTGGTTCTTCTTTATATGTTAGCACTTGTTTGAAGATATTCAATGATTATTGTTGTAAAACAACTTAAAATATACAAAAATGAAGTCTAGTTAAGTTGTTATAAGGAAGTAACAATTACTCACAAACTTAGATATCAACCGTTTTCTTCCTTGTCGTCCTATTTTATGTGCTGAATGGGTTCCTTTTTCTTTTCTTTTCTGCAAGAAAATACTTGAAAATTAATATTTAATGCTAAATTATTTATTTAATCTACTTAATAAAAAAATTCAATTAATACATATTACATTTGAAGCATTTTGTTGTTGATATGGCTCCTCCTACGATGCAATTTTGTCCATTTCTTTGACCATCTCCTTGTACACCTTTTTGGACATTCCTACTGGCATATTTCTGATATCAGCTCGTTCATCTTTTCAGATTTTCATAATCTTCCTGAAAATGCAACATGCTAATAAACTATTTAATTTTTATATTGATATATGAAAAGTAAATATAATAAAAGTGATATTTATAAATGATACTTATAAATAATTCTAGAAAAACATTTAAAGGAATATTACTTTTTCATTCCTTCTTTTTTGTTGTTGTACGTTTTTGCTATTAAAAGTCTGACATGTCTCATGGAACAATTATATGGAAACTCTTCCTGTAGTTTAGATAAAATTTGGTTCTTGGAATCATTGAATTTATTTTTGTATTGTAATTGGAAAGAACTTCTATTCATTCATTCCACTAGATCCCTCAAACTTTTGTAAAAGTTTTTCCCCCTTTTGTTAACCTCTCTCACCACTCTAGATGAGCTAAGGAGTGATTCATTTTCATTTTCATGTTCTATTTTTTTCTTTTCTTAGAACAACATTCCTTTTCTGAGTTGTTTGTCCCTGTAGAACATTAACATATGTGAAATTATAGATTGTTTGAAACATGTTATCTAATAATTTTAACTATATTATTAATGAAAATTAAAAAAAGAAACTCATATTGGATCGATAGTATTTTTTTCATTCACCCGATTCATCATTTTGAAAATTTTCCATCAAGATTTTACGCTCTTCTAGACCTAGATAAAAAAATCTTATTAAGCTTCGTCATTTTGTGGCTCTACATGATACACAGTAAACAATACATATTAGTTAAACTTGCATATAGTTCAAAAATAATATTTTTTGTAAAGAATTTTTAAAGAAGTTGAATTTTTTTCTTTTCTTGATGTGTTATCAGTATTTTGTTACTTGATCTCTTTTCATCCATTTCTTCATCAATATGAAACCTGTACCATATCATTCATTAATATATTTTATAAATAAATCATCAACTTTTCAGGAAAAAAAAATATCAAGAAACTGGTGTGCTTTTAATGTTGTACGCGCCGACGTCGGTGCGTCGTGTTATTGTAAACACACTGCCAAAACAATATAAAACACCGTACGGTGGTCTATGTAAAAAAGGAGCACTGGTGCATTATATGTTAATGAGTGCACTGATTAATAAAGAAAAATTAATAAAAATCCTCTATTGTTAGTTTTTGTGGCATATGGTGTAGTGGAGGGGGTGGTTGTTGGTGTCTAGGTAAGAATGATTTATCCACCCTAATCCAACATTAATTTTATCAATCCGGGAGCATATCCTTTCAAGGAAAAATGCAAGGTATATGTAGGAACAAACACATAATCTGTCTCAACCAAGGGTTTATAATTAAGATTCAAAACATTGCCATGAGATGAAATCAAATAATGAACTTCAAAAACAATTTTAACAGTAAAGAATAATAATAGTAACCATAACAAAGAAACAATTCACACACACACAGACATAGCACCTGATCAGAAGAGCGGGCCCAGCTCTCTGATCAGGGCTATGTTAGTCACGAGGATGCTTAGAACAACAAAACCAGAAGTACTTTATTAATCTGTAAGATGTGATTACAATATCCTTTTGGGAACCCCCATTTATAGGAACAATATCCATTTTATACACAGCACGAGAGAATAATAGATCTCCTTGAAACATGGTAATCGTGCATTCAAAAATATACATCAGTTGGAACAACAGAAACATCAGATGTCCAGGATAGAACAAGGGGCCAAGAATAGGCCCAGGGAATCATGACTCCAGCTGCGCGATCTCCCTATAGCTGACTGTTACCAAATCTGTTGCAAACCGCTGGAGCGAGGGTTCATGTTCTCCAAACTGCAGTCAGGCACATATCTTAGTGCCTCAAATAGGTAAGACTTCATGAATTTACTTCATTAATTAAAATATTCTAATTGGACATGTTAGAGGTATTTACCTCATAAGTTTAGCATAGCAAATGTAGGTAATTAAACACAAAAGGATAAAAAATGATGGTAAAAATGGTTAGAAAGGTAGCCAGATTTGGTACCCAACATCTCCCCCCAACTAGCCTTCTGCATGTCCTCATGTAGTCTGCCGCCTCTGTAGGTCTGGGTTATACAAATTATGAGCTTCATGAAGCCCGGAAATAACATACTCTAAAGCCGTCTCTGTCCCCAGAACTTTAAATCCATCTGAAAGGAGAACTTCTTCCACCAATCTGCTGGAATGTTGTACGCTGGGGTGTAAACTTCTGCAGGAAACCAAATAACAGGATACTGAAACCGAAGCCCCATCCACTAGATCTCAGATGTTTGAACACATGCCACATATCTAGGTACTCTGGTGAGTACCCGCGCAAAGTTGGGTGCCCCAAAAGGCTCCCTATTCCGGATAGCTATTGGTGACATCATCCACCTTCTCTGACAACAATCAACGGCCTCTTTTTGAAAAACAGTTAATTGATTGATACAAAGGTCGAGGCACCACCTTTGTGTCCTCAGCATTCTTTCTCTGTTCTCCTCAAATTTCAAAAAGTTATGGTGTTTATTATACATTGTATCTGATCTCTCATGTTCTCCTCTTACAATAAATGGCTTTGTAACTTGATTAGACTCAAAAGTATTATAAGCCTTCTGCCAATGGATTTGATTGAAAGCATAAGAGGTGAGGGCCCTCAAATGGATGTCCCCTACATACGGGACTAGGTTAAAATCTCTATCCAGACATAACAAATACCCATGCAGGTAAAACTCACACATCAGATGTTGAGTTCGCACATCATGATTCCTCATGATTCAGAGGAATTGTACACCATCTTCTATTTCATAACTAACCTCATTTTTTATGCTCTCCATGAAGAATAAAAGAAAATGTTCATGCAAAAATAAATAATAACAAGAAGCAGGGGGACGACATGCCATCACCTCTTGCACCAGATTGAACATCTATTCCTTATCATCTTTTAGTTCAGCCATATTGAATCCTTAGTTAAACTAAGAGGGGGGGGTGAATCAGATTAATGCATTCATGGTTTTGTAAGACTTTATTTTACACTTATTTACATCTTCATTTCTTGATCAACTTTAATGTACAGTGAAACAACAATCTTAATAAGTGAGCAGCAGGTATTAAGCAGATTAAATACAAAGTATAAACACATAATCATCATGCACATAGACACTGGATATAAGTGGAAACCCATAAGGGATAAAACCACATCTTATTATTGTTGCGATGCAAAGGCAAGCTCCAACTCCCTCTCACCACTGATTTTCTGTAGGCTCCAACCTACAGGAGACTCGTACCTCAATTCTGCAAGCTACAACTTGGAAGGAAGCTCCAACTCCCATCTAATTTCTGCAAGCTACAACCTACAGGAGGCTCCTACCTCAACCAGCTACAATTGACATATATCAAGCTACAACTTGATATGGCAGCACCAACTTCCTCACTCTTTCATAAAAAAACACATGCTGATTTACCTGGATATCAGCTCTGCTCTATTCCTTCTTCACTGCTGTCCACCTGCCTTCATATCTGCCTTATATCATCTCTGAATCTTCACAACTTCTCTATTTTCTCCTCCTTCTTCTTACCCTCTCTGCCTCATTTCTTCATTCTCTAACACTCCTATGCATATCTATGTGACATCATTTATAGAGATTACCTCATGATTGTTTGCATTCCCCAGGGAATTTGAAATGAACAACCATGACTATTTTCCTTCCACCTTCTCATTTCTTTTTCATCTCATTCAAAAGAATATAGTAATATGTACATATTTCAGTTTTATAGTGGAGTTTTTTTTGCCTATGGAGACTTGCCTTTGCATCACAAACAATATAAAATTAATTAAAACATTTACATTTACATTTGCAACAGATATATCTCATTCAACCTTTTCAGTTATCGGCTCACTGTATGTTTGTCTTTTCTGCTACTGTAGTGTAACAGTTCTGCATACCTCTATTCAGTGCAACTCTGTGTACCTTTACATATCAGATTTTGAAATCTGATCTACTTTCATTCCTCATTGCACATTCAGAAAAAAAAAATCTTCAATTCTCAACAGAGCTATCTTGCTCTAATACCACTTGATGGCAAGGTACCCCCTAAACCCATATTCTAAAACTCTCATGCATATAAAAATGCATCTCCATTCATTTTTCTAGACTAGAAATTTAAATTAATATATGCGAAAACTATTTTCCTATGGTCCGAACCATAGCATAAAACTCACAACGCATATCAAATATGCTCTTTCGTGTGAAAACCAAACAAAACCTTACATCTAAGGTTTTCAATTATTCCAACACTTAAATATGCCAAAAATCCCAATGTAAATGAACATTAGGAGATATGTGAAAACTTACCCTTTTAATCGATGGTTATAAAACCATAGTCTAAACTCAGTTAATCCAATAAATCTTTGTTTTCAACTTTATAAGGAAACCCACTTTATAAATTTCATATGTACTTCCCTAAACCTTGGCTTATATCTAAATCACTTGTCACTGTTGATCATCATTGATCTGATGATTGATAGTCTCCGTCGCACTCCAACCTTAACTTCAGTCTGTCCAACCATTGGATGGATGGTATCTTATCTCCCTACCACTCTTTAATCTGATGGTTGTTGATCCATGCAACCATGACCCATTACGCGCAAATCGCATTTTTTTCATCACTGAGCTTTAACACGTAAATATTTTGTGATATAGGCAGTATTCTGAAACCGCTAAAGACATGTGTCAAGGTCTGGGTGCTATCGTATTTTTTTTTGACATTCCGCTTACCATTTTAAACTAACGCAAACCCAGTGGTTTTCAAAACTCGGTTTTACTGTTCAACTTTCCGTTGATTCTTGGTTCCACACAAACTTAACTCCAATTCAATTGAGTTCTGTCTTCATGGTTCCGCCTTCATCCATCAAAATCAACTGCATCATCAACATTACATTCCATTGTGCCATAACCCCTCGCGCCTTTCAATTCACACTAAATGCATCCTTTAATTGGACTTTCCGTGATCTCTGATTCACGAATCTGCCTTCAATATTTCGCAGATTCCATATACAAGTTACCCTTTGACCCTCTCTCGGGTATTCAATCAAGGAATGGAATTATTTTACTCCATTTCTGTGGTTCTATCATCGTTATAAATACATTAAATCCGATGTGATTCAAATATGGATTTCATTGCATATACATAATTACATGGGTAATTCCTTCATTGCATGTTCCATACGATATAAACTCCAACGCTTACTTCTGAATTGAAATTCAATTTCAATTCTCCTCTTGGATGACCGATCCTTTAAAGGATTGATCCTTTCAAATATGTGAGTAGCCTTCCTATTTCAGCTTGCTTATGAATCAAAAAATCACCATTAACCCTTAACACAGAATTGATTCACGCGTGCTCATACAATTTCTTATTGAACTCAAAATGCTCTCTACGCAGAGTTAAACCAAACAATACCCATATAATCCTCAATCTCATAATCAACCCTGTCTCAAAAATTATATGGGTTTCCTCAATTATATACAGAAGGCATTCCAAAATCAACACAGAGTTTCATCACGGTTTCTTATTGGAATTCTACAAATTCATTACATAGAATTCAACCGGTCCATATACACACAAATTAGAAACAGATTCTTTCATAAATGAAATCACTTACAAAAATATTATTGTCTTGGCCAAATATTCAAATCAAATGGCCCTTTTCAACTGCCCGTAGGCTTATAGGAACAAACCCCTGTTTGCCCAAACTGAAGCACTCATGCACTCTGCCCCTGAATAGCTCTTCTGCTTCAATTCGTTGCCTTTGCTTCCTCTGCTCCTTGTCTGTCTTCCTGCCTTTGCTGCCTTTGCTGCCTCTGTTTCTTGTCTAATGTTGCTCCTTGATTCTCTTTTTCTCTCTCTGCTACCTCTGCTTATTTCTCTGCCTCATTTGTTTCCTCTGATGTCTCTGCTGCCTCTCTACCTTGGTTACTACTGTTACTTTGTGCTCCTTTGTCTTGATGATAATTCGGGTGCTACTCCTATCTTCTCCTTTGCCTTATTGCTGGTTCTTATTTTCTCTTTTTCCTTAGTGATAGTTCAGGTGCTACTCCTGCCTTCTCCTTTTCCATCAATGACAATATTTCCAACAAGCCACTTGTTTTTCTAGCTGCTCCATCTTGAGCTACTACTTCGCATGCCTTAATCTCATAACATCCATGTGCTCCACATATCCGAAGATGGTTGTGGAGGCTCTCTCCTCAGTTCTTTTGATCTCATTCTTATACTGGGCCAAAATAGAATTCAATGTCTATAATTCGGACATTAAGGCATACTCTTTGGCTTTGAACAGTTGTTCAATCGGGTCTGTTTCAGTTCCTGCTTCAACCCTAACGACTTTGGATTTCCTGGCTTGCCGCTTGTACTTTTTTATTCATTTCTGCATCTTGTGCACTTTCCTTCTGAAATCCCTTACCTACATCATGAGCCACATTACTTCCTTAAATTGTTTTTGGTATCTCTGTTTGATGGGAAGTCTTCGTTGTCCATGCAGCTCTGCCTCTTATTGCTTGACCTGTGTTTCTTCTACCTCGACAGCTGGAGGTAAATCCCTCGGGACTGCCTCTGTTGGGCCAGCGATCGGTCCAACCTCCTCTACTTGTTCTTATTCTATTATTTCTTGCTTCACTCTTGCTCCATTGGTTCATTCATTGGGACCGCTCCGCTTGGTCCCTCCTCTTCACCAATGGCCATTCTCTCA
Organism: Pinus albicaulis; assembly: GCA_034641835.2. NCBI lineage: Eukaryota > Viridiplantae > Streptophyta > Pinopsida > Pinales > Pinaceae > Pinus > Pinus albicaulis. Next base: position 500,998,119 of record CM076584.1, read on the forward strand.
TCATCTACATTCTTCGCGACCAGTGGTGACCCAGTACGATGATTTCTATAGGGTAAAATGATTGGGATGTTGGTTATTGAATATCCCTCTCAGGGCTTTCCGGTGCCCGAGCCAGACAGTAAGATTAGCTGTATAGTTCACAAAGAAGATGCATACATGTTCATATCAACTTAAACAACTTGATGGAATAGGATGGAAGATTACCTCTTCTATGATCCCGAAGTCTCTTGGAGAATGCAAAGTAGCGAAGCAGGGATCCTCCTTCACCAGCTCCAAATCTTGACCCTGTGATCAATAAAAGCACCCGTGTAATCTCTATCACAATATACATTCCTATCAATTAAGTTAATATATAGCAAACATTAAAAAATTCACATCTAAGCCATTCATCTCATGCTATATAAGTAATTGAAAAACAATAACAATATCAACGCATAGAATGGACAAATCAGATACAATTCTATTGATTTATAAAAAGGAGCATTACAATCATCAGTTGTACCAAGCCCTCCTCCGCCTTCCAATCTCTCTATCTCTCAATGTGGTGATGTATTGATCAACAAGTTCTCAATGAACCTATTTGACCTTTGACCCTCACACTACAACAATAATGCTCTGCTTCACAAGTATTCAAAACTTTGACAATCCTTCGACCTTGAACCAAGAGCCTTCAACTCCATTTTATAGGAGATGGAGAGAGAAATCCTTGCCTTTCTCCTTCCACCAGTTCTAAATAGAAAAAAACAAAGATGTTTCCTCAACCCCATGCTTTTTCCTTCCTTGAGAGTTCAGTTGTTTTTTGCAAGGCCCAATAAGAGACTAGTGCTTTGCAGTTTCCTTTTTGTACTGACTCTCCTATGAGAAAAAGCTGGGAATTCAAATCAATCTCCTCGGGTTTTTCCTATTTCAAACTCAAAACACGGGTAACGCTACCCTATATTGTAAACAGAGTGTTGTCCTAGCCACTAACGTAGACTGTTCATGGATCAGGTGCGTTATGACGCTCTTGTGTTGTTATAGTGGTGCGTTACCTTGGCAGAAGAAGGTTTAGTTTAGGTCTTTGTATTCCTTCCATATTTATCTTCTCCTATGAGATGAGGAGGAGGTTTTTTGACCTGTAACAGATGCCCCCTAAAGTGTGAAATAATTTATAATGTGTGTAGTAGAGATAAAGAGATTGAAATATTGAGGAAAACCTGAAACAACAACATATGTCAGAAAATATAGTATTTTCCTTGATTTGGGCATTCCCATGCTCAGTAGCTTATGTTAGTTCCTTGTAATTTCAGCAGATTGGTGAGACCAAAAATGCAGAGAGAACACTTGAACCACTTTGGGATTCTAGGATCTAGACCTCCTGAATCCGGAGAGGGATCTCTCCAATAAAGTGCAAAGATTGATTTATCTTTAAAGGTTTTGGGTAATGATATTAGGCTGGTTATGAAGAACGAGGGTTTTTGTTTGTTTTGGACGGTTGAACATGATTATTATTTGAGTGGAAATTCCTAAATGAAAGAGTTTCAAAGGTGTGAAGTTGCAAGCAATAAGAACAAGCTTTGGCTAGAAGATAGATATAACGCTAGTTTTTAGTCCATTGAGCTATGGAGTCATAATAGGGCTTTAATTGAGCAAATACTTCAAGAGTGATCTAAGGGGAAAGTCATCTATATCACAAGATCATTGAGATTAAAATATGGAATGGAAACAATAAAGTGTTGGAGGGGTGGAAACAGATAATAATTTCAACTAGGATTTATAGTCTGTCCAAACAAGAAAAGCCTCTTAAATAATTGTTTTAAAACCAACCAAGAACAGGGCTAACCATAAATTTCTTGGGCAAGTTCGTATTAAAGAAACTCAATTGACAAAAAATCTAGTAATCTGCATAATTACCTTTAGAAAGTATGAAAACACATGAGAGAAACAAAGTGCAATTTAAGATCAGATAAGATACTTTTAAATCTAGTCTACTTTTAGCCAACACTAAGGGAAAGTTTCAGAATCTACCTTTGGAGAAAGAAGCTAGAAAACAGGGCACACCAACACTTTTCTAGTCTAACTTTAATAAGCAAACAATGAAAATAACATTCAAGAATAATGTTTAAAGTAAACAGTATGACGAAGGAACACCAACATTCCTAACTGCTTGACTGTATTGAATCATTCTTAAACACACGATTTAGAGGAAAAAATTGAGATAAAGCTTATCATTCAGAGAAGGGTACTGTAAACAGTGAATCCTAAATCTATTATTGCTATTATTTATCAGAGAATAAATGGACAATATGGCATACACAAAGGAAAACAGTTACATAGAAAGGAACACTTCACCAGTGATATAGACCAGGATCCCAAGAAGCAGCTTGTTATTGATGTCAAACCAGTTACAGTCTTCAGGTCCGATATTTCAGTTCAGCAATCATATTCAATTTCTAGCCTAACTATTCGATCACAAACAGAGCTTCAAGAGCCTTTGAACACTATTTACACATAGAAAGTTTCAAACACAAGTATATTTCAAAGTTCTACAACCAACATTGTTTCATCTTCTACAAAAGTATTTATAGAAGAAATTAGGAGGTGGGATTGGATAAAATATCTCCCAGGTTCAATTAATAAAGATTTAATACTTCTCGGCCTTTGAGGGGCTCGACGGAGAAGCCTACAGATATTTCCTCTGTACTAATTGTTTTACATTTAATAATTAAGCTTGGTGGGAGCTTTTGTTGACTTTGAGGCTCTGTGTCATCTTTTGCAATAAATCCTTTGGCCGAATTAACTGTTGGATTGCATTGAGGAAAATATATGATGTTATGATAATAAATCAACCCCTGTTGAATGCTTTGAGGCTACAGGTGGAAATCTGGTAGCTGAGAGGAATCAATTAGCCTCTTATGTGGCAGTGGAGGCATCCTCTGTCTGATAGATATTATTGATTTTTCTTTTGAACACCATCAATTTGATTTGATTCTGTGTGTTTAGGCTTAATTTGGCCTAATTTTGTCTTTCTTTTCTTTAACTAGGTTTAATTAGGTGGATTATGCTTTTGATTATCAATCTTAGCCATAATCCACCCAACTATGTAAAACATCTTCAATCTTCAGTCTTGCTGCGATCAGGTCTTCAACACTGATACTCTTTGTTTTGTTTTAATTCTCTGTGTCTTGTTGATGTGCAGGTGCGACAGGGGATTTATAGAGCTGCCAGCGTTAATGAGACACCGAAAATAGTGGTGTTGCAACCCTGTGGATAAATACTCTTTAATAAACAAAAGCCTTGAGGATCGTCATCCTCGGCTTTTATTTCTGTTAAAACACTTGAAAACTTCTTAAAACCTGCATAATACCAAGAAATAATTAAGAAATCCTGGGTATTGGGTCAAAACTTCTTAGGAGGCTTAGGTTTAGAGCATGTTCGTTGGATGACAACATCCAACGGTGGATATCGCGTGTGAAGATTAAAAGGGAAGGGGTGGGAGCAAAATGGTGGAGATTTTAAGTTGGGGTCGTTGATCTTGCAGAGATCAACGGTTGGGAGAAAATGCCACAATATAATGCGATAGAGTCATATTTCATGAAAATAGAAGAAATACAAAGGAAAGGAATGAAAATCCCTTTGGGCGAAGGAAAAATGCATTGAGGAAATCTGGGGTTTCTTGGATGATTTTTAGTCGTTGGATCAGAATTGGACCCCAAGATCAACGACGGAGATTGCTCGTCGAAGCCCCTTTGGAAAAGGTAGAGGGAAATAGTGTAATGGGAGATTATATCTGAATCATTGATCTGTATAGATCGACGGCGGGAAGCGCACGCGATAAAACATAATACAAAATGAGGAAAGTGGTTTTGGGAGGGAAAACCAACAGTATCGCGCAGAAAAATGGGAGAAAGGTGGTTTCACCTTTTTTAATGTGATATGCGTTAGAAGGTGACACATAGCATTCCAATACTGCCCATATTGTGTAGCCCTTTAAAAATTATCCTTTGTGCTTGAATCTATGTGAAAATGGGCGCTGGCCTTTGGATCTGAGGTCTTAGATCAGATGGTGGGGAGTGAGTGCGATATCAATAAGGTGCACGGGCAGTCGCAGGTGGGGTGGTTTTAATCTGGGCCGTTGGATCAGATATTTGGACGGCTAAGATCAAATCTAGAGTTAAATGGAATCAAATATAAACTGGAGAAAGGGGTTAATATGAGCCATTGATCTACAGAGATCAACTGCTAAGATCTTCTCAAAAAACATTATAAAGTAGGGCTACATGTTTTTTAACCAAGGTCGGGAGGGAAGATCTGGACCGTCGGATGTTGACACGTGGACGAACCAGATGCAATCGGGGCCTTGCGATTGGCAAGGCGAGGGGGGGGGGGAAATTAAATGGCGCTGAAGCGATTGGCTTTGGACAGTCGATCTGCAGATCAGATTGACGATGGAGGATGAATCAGAGGAGTTCTTCAGTGGGGAAAGGGCTTTGAGCAGGAGCAATGCCAACCATTGGATCTGGGAAGGCGGGGAGGAGATCAACGATGGAGAACTGATTGGGAGATCGGCAATCGGGGAGGGGGAATTAAATATTTAACGCACCCTTTGAAAAATCTCGATGCGAGATTGCGCGATTCGTTTGATCATTTCAGATCAACGGTGGAAATTATTTCAAATCATGGACCGGTGGAAACCCTTTATAAGATATGAAAACGAAAAATTTAATGAAAAACAAAGGTTTTTGGCTTCGGGGTGGGTTATATATAAAAGGCGCGACGCCCGATTATGGGGCCTTGGATATATGAACAAGCAAAGGCTCGAGGCTTAAATACAAAGAGCCAATCGGCATCGGGACGAAGGAGATGGGCTTTTCAATCTACCCATTTGAAATTCTCCGATGCAAGATAGTGCGGATCGTTGATCGGGAAAATATCAACGGTATTTATCATTTAATAACATTGCACCAGCGGGTTTAATGTAAAACATAGGAAAAAGGGGGTTTTATGTTTTAAAAAGGAAAAATCAAATTCGGGGTGGTTTATACAACGCTTTTAGCGCCCGATTGTGGGTTTTTAGGTTATATGAAAAGATAATAGGATCGAGAGTTAAATACAAAGGGCCAATCGCATCGAAGGCTTTTAACGAAATAAATAGACTTGCGCTGGCCGATTGTTCCGAAGTGATAAGCGCCGAAAGGGTTTAGCGCTTGGTTCCAGCACCAAGGCATATGGTGGGGAAGTGGTTTGGACTTAGCCCAAAGGGGCTTAAGTCTTAATACAAAAATGTGTATTTTTATGATTTTTTCAAGGTTTTCTGATGGATTTGGGGGTTTCAGTAAGGTTTAAAAGTGATTTTTAAATCTTATAAAATGAATCTTATGAAGGGGAAATGGGAAAAAATGGAAAATAGAGGAATTCCATGGGGAAAAAAGGGATAAAAATGAAGGTTAATTTGAAGTGAAAGGAAGGGGAAAAATGGGGAGAAAGGGATTTTTGCAGCAGTTTTTTTTCTTCATGAAAACAACAGAATTTATGAGTTTAAAAGTGAAACAACAGTGAAGATTAAACAAAGGGCATGATGTCTTCATGAGTCTTCAAGAGATAACAATTTTCTGCAATAAAACTTGTTTCTTGAAGGCTCCAAAAATGATTTAGCCACCTTTTGATATAACAAATTTTATTGGTGGCTAACAGTGGCTCCACTTGGGGATGGTGCCTTCTTGAAGGCATCAAGAACTTCAGACTTGAATTCTCTGGGGGCTGATCAGTGCCTCATCCATTGTGCTACAACTTTATTTACTTGGATGATCTTCTTTTGCTTTGAAAATTTTATCAGCCATGAAAAAACAATGGATATCTATCCAACAAGATTTCTACCTACCCAATCCTACTGATCTAACATTTTTTCTTCTTTAGAATGCACTTGGATTGGAAAACTCTTTTACAATGTTTTATTCTTTTGAAAGCATAAAAATAATCTAATTCTACTCCTTATTTCTCCATGAACTAAGATTAAACAGTTGAGTTCATATGCTTCTCTACCTAATCTACTATCTGTTAGGATTAAACAGTCTAACAGATTTTTATTCTCTAATTTCTAAAACAAAAATTTAAAAGCATACAATTCAGGATTTAACAGTCTAACTTGTTGCTGATCTATGGCATAAAAAACAAGCTGCAGATAGATATTATTTTACAGAAAATTAAATCAAAATGGAAGGCTTAAGATCTAAAAGTTAAAAGAACTTCCTTCATCTTTTTTCAGCTCTGTTTTTACTTCTGTTTGAGCTGTTCTTTCCTTGTTCTCTGGTTCAGATTTTGAGCTGATTAGAACCAGTTTTACCTCTGTTTTTTACTCAGAATTAAAATAGATTGGAGTCATTATTCTTTTGGACACTTAGGTTCAGATTTTGAGGATGTTTGAACCTTTAATTTCTAGCCTAATCTACCTACTGATAAGCCAAGATTAAGCTATTTGGCAAATCAAATTCACTAACCTATCAGCAGTCAATTTAAAAATAATTAGTCATGATTAGGTTGTATGAATAATCAGAAGTGTGTTTTTTAGGAGTGGCATTTGAACTTGCACACTTTCAGATTTGTTTCTCTTTTTTGGTATGGGGTTGTACCTTTATTTTTTTTACAATCTGCCCTCTTTTCTTTCTTCTATTGTTTTTGTATTTTTTATTTTTCTAACTTTGAATGCAACTATGGGTGAAATATTTATAATGAGAAAAAATATAAAAGGCTTCAAAACATGACATGGTTCAAGAGAAGTAATGTTTAAGCATCCTACCATTGACAGGACCCCCAAACAGTTCAACTCCATTCAACTCCTGTAAAAAAAAGGCATTGTTACCAGCAGTAGAATGAATGAGATAAGGGCCAAGCCATAAGTTGTCAAATTTCCCATGCTTGCTCTTGTCTTCTCTCCTTGAGTCTCACTTTAAAACTTTGTCCCCAACATTAAAATTTTCGGCCTTTGTTCTTCTATCAGAAAACTTTTTGATGTTGTCCTGCTTTTGCAATGCTTTGTTATAAACCTCCTCTCTGGTTTGCTGAAGATGAATAGTCTGATTTATCCTTCTGATCATGTCATTTTATTTAGACTGACCCTCTTGAATCAACTTCATAACTGGACACCAAGGCTGGTAGGAAACATTGCATCAGTACCATACACAAGCTGGTAGGGTGAAATACCAATAGATTTCTTCAATGTAAATCTATCAACCCATAGTGCATGGACTAGCTTTGTGTGTCAGGACTTCTTGTTTTCCTCCAACATCTTCTTGATTATATTCACCAAACTCTTGTTTGAGGATTCTGCAAGTCCATTACCTTAAGGTTAATAGGCCGTGGAATGACCCAATGTAATCTGATATTTGTGACAGAACTCAACCATCTTCTTCATTCCAAATGCTGCTGCATTATCAGTGATGATCTTTCTAGGACAGCCAAATCTAGAGAGGATATTAGTCTCCATGAATTTTATGATGACTGAGTCATTGGCTTTCCTAGAAGGGATGGCTTATATCCATTTGGTGAAGTAGTCTGTGGTAGTGAGAATCCATCTATATTGGGCAGAAGATGGTGGATGGATTTATCCTATGAATTCAAGTCCCCACTGTTGAAAAGGGGCTTCAATAGTGATTAGATGCAGAGGTAAGGGTAGCAGCTTCCTTTTGCCTTCAAAAATTTGACATTTATGACAAGCAATGATCATCTTATGTACATCAAGAAAGAGAGTAGGCCAATAGTAACTAGCCCTTAGGATTTTTTTGGCTGTTGTCTTCCAGTATAGGTGGCCTCCACATTCTCCTTCATGGAACTCACGCTTAACCTTCTCTACATCATACTCAGGAAAACATTTAGCAATATCCCACTTGCATTTTTCCAATAAAGGCATTTATCTATAATGCAGTAGTTTACGACGCTTAACTTTAGAAACCTTGCATTTGTTTTTGTCAAACCAGGAGGTGTGTTGAATTTAAGAAAAACATAAAAAATATCAACATACCAAGAGGAATTCATAAAATGGTCTTCAACTATGGGAGTTGAGATTTCCTCTTGTTCATCCAAATCTAGATATACCTTGGCCTTTGATGAGTTTAGTGGGCTTTATCTCTAAATCATATTCAAGAATAACCAAAATCCACTTACCTCTCTTACCATATGGGTCCTGTGTTAGAATGTATTTCACAACTGAATTTTGAACAAAGGCAATGATGTGTGAGTGCAAGATGTATACTCTGAAGTATTTTAAAGCCTTAACCAAAGCAAAGGCTTGCTTCTACATAATGTTGTACTTCAGAGGGGCATCCCTCAAAGCCTTGCTAAAGAATGAAATAGTCTGCTCTTGTCCTTGTGGATTTTTCTGTAAAAGGACAACAACTATTGTATGTTCTGATGTGAATGAAGAAATAGAAAAATATTTTTAAAAATTAGGACTTATTAGAACCAGTGTTTTGGTTAATGCTTGTTTCACCAGTTCAAAGGACTTATTTGCTTCCAAGGTCCATTTTACCCCTTGCTCCTTCTTCAGCATGTTTGTAATGTTTCTAAGGAGCTCAGCTAAGTTGGGTATGAACCTTCTCAAGAAATTAATATTTCCAATGAAATATTGAAGTTCCTTGATGTTTCAAGGATGAGAGATTTGCAATATGGCCTCAATCCTCTTTGGATCTATCTTAATACCCTCTTCTGAAATAATGTGCCCAAGACGTTTACCTTCTTAGAGACCGAATAATGTCTTTTTTGGGTTTAAAGATATCCCAAAATTTCTTCATCTCTCGAAAACTGTTCTCAAATGTTCTAAGTGCTCTTCATATGTCTCTGAAAAACAATAACATCATCCAAGTAATTAATGATGAAGTAGCCCAATTCTTTCGAGAATGTTATGTCCATGGCTCTTTGGAATGTTGCACCAGAATTCATTAGACCAAAGGGCATTTTCACATACATGAAAGTGCCCCACGGTGTAGTAAAATTTGTCTTTAATTGATCATCAGGGTGAACTAAAATCTGATTATACCCTGAGTATCCATCAAGAAAAGAAAATCTCTTGGAACCAACTGCCCTTTGTAAAATATGGTCCATCTTTGGTAAAGGGTATTTTTCCTTCAATGAAGCTTTGTTTAAGTCTCTAAAGTCTATAAAAAGCCTAATCTCTCATGTTTTCTTCCTAACTGACACCAGATTAGACACCCACTCAGAATATCTAATAGGGACAATAATACCAGCTTCATACATTTTCTTGATCTCCTTCTCAACCAAAGGTAACTGAACAGGGTTTATTCTGCGCAATTTCTATTTGAAAGGCTTTTGGTTTTCCTTGAGAGGAATTTTGTGCTGAATTATTTTAGTTTCATAGGATTTCAGATCCTCATAACTCCACGCAAAAACATCAGAAAATTCTTTAAACAACTCTATGTATTTGAGTTTAATCCGAGCTGGTAAAGTTTTAGACAGCTTGATCATCATTGGTTTCTGTTCACTGCCTATATTACACTCTTCAACTTCAGTCTCTACAGGCCCCAATTTTGGCTTCTTGGTCACATCGTTGAAATCGAACAACTCTTCTAAAGGGGCTAGACCCTTTGGCAAACTCTGATATTTAGATTGCAGTGTTTCTAAATCCTCTATTTCTAACTCTACAACCATTTCTACTGTATTATCAAGTTTTCTAGACAAAATATTTACGTTAGCAACCTTAGGATATTTTTCTTCTTCATCAAGAAAAATTTCTTCACTAGGGCAGTCTGTTTCATAATCTGAATCCAAGCTATGTAGTTCAAATTCATTTCTGGATTGCATGAAGTCTTCTATTTGTTTTTCTCCGTCAAAAACTTGCCAATACTTTTCGTTATCAGGAAGAGCTAGTCTGAATTTAATTTGAGTTGTGCATTCTTTAGTTTCATATGGCGTTAAGCGTGTTCTAGCAACAAAAGCTAAGCTGTGGGCCATGTTATTCTTTCTTCTTGGGACAAAAATCAATTGGGACTCCTCAAAAGTTTTCAATAGATCCACAACATCATTTCGATATTCCCTCAGTCTAGGGTGATTAACACTGTATTCCCCGTTGACTTGCCTAATGATTAATTCTGAATCCCCATGCACTTTAATTCTCTTGGCTCCTAACTTTTTCAACAAATGTAAGGCTATAAGAAGGGATTCATATTCCACTATTTTATTTGAACACTGGAAGTTTAACCTACAGGAAAGGCTTTCTGTGTGGTTTTTCTTAGTGTTGCGTATCCAGAGACCTGTACCAGCATTCCTTCTAGTGCACAACCCGTCAAAGTTCATACTCCACAGAGGATTAGTTTCAGGTTTATCTTGGTCACTATCCTCTTCAAATAAAGTGCTTTCGGCTTGTTCTTGAATATCGGTACTTTGTTGAATTTGTTTTAACTCCTCAGGTTTTTCACTACGTTGAGGGTTACTTTCTTGACTATCAAGGTTAAAAAGTGAAGGACACATGATTTTTAGCTCAAGACCTATGTGTTGCTTGCTGTAGTTTACAGGCTCAACAAACTATTTTGACACTTCTGTGTTGTTTACCTCCACCTCTCTATCGGCCATTAATTCAGTTAATGTGACTTTTTCACTGAATGATTCATCGTTAAACAAGATAAAAGAGTCAAGGCCTGTATTTACAGAATACAGAGGAAATTTTTGAGGTCAGTCTTGGCTAGTAACCATGTACTACATATGAGACTCCTTGTAAAGTCTTCTTGTATGATTGAAAACAGGGATGGTCACATATGTCATGTCCATCTGCATAGTTCCTTGTAACTTAGCTCCCCAAGATCTAGATAACAGCATACCATACTTTGGGGGCACATCAGCCACAACGATATCCATGACTAAACATTTGGTTGGAATCTTTGCTAAGTTAACACAGAGGTCTTTGATTAATCCTAGAAATTTTACTCTGCTTGAGTCAAAGGAGTAAAGGTCTTTGTAAGGTCGGGTGATTTCAAGGCCTAGGCTCTCCATTACAGCTTTGGGCATTAAATTGTGAGAGGCCCCGAAATCATGCATAACGTTGTGCAAAATCTTGTCATGAACATTTAAACTAACATAAAAAGGAGGTACAAGTCCCTCTTGATATTTACCTTCAATCTTTGGACCGAATATGATCTCTGGTTAGTCATCGTTAAGATTGACAGTGTCATTATTCTCTTCTATGTTAAAAGCCTTCAAAATTTGAGATCTATATACATTCTAGGCAGCTAACTTAGTCAGGGGAATAGAGATTTTAATTCTGGAAATTTCCTGCTCCAAACTAAAAGGGATTTGATTCTTTGAAGTGCTTGTCTCGGCCTTATTAACTGCAACTCTATCAGCAACATTAGCTTGCTGATTTTGTCTATTTACATTTGTTAAAATTGTTTTAACATGAGAATTAGCTGAGGTGCTAACACTACTAAGGTATGCACTCTGTTTTGCATTGTTTTGAGTGTCTTTCTCTTTACCTTTATCAGAATTTCCAGCCACTGTTTTTTCCTTCTTTTTAACAATTTTGGGTCTATTTACAGTGTTGTTTTGTGAAGATTTTTCAGAGGTTTTGGTTTTGGGAGTTTCTTGACGGGTTTTACTTCTAAGGTCATATTATTTTTGAGACTCTATGATAATATTTACCATGTCTTGATAATAAATTTCATTATCATCTCTTTTGTCATCATAAGGTGTCTATGGACCTTGTTTTCTATCATAATGAACTTTAAAGTCATCATTATCTACTCCCAGCATGTTGATATCATCTTCCTCTATTTTATGATCTATTTCTTCAACCTTGCTTACAAAGTTTTGATGAAAGGGAGGAGTGATCTGTTGATCATCTTCCCTTGGTCTATTTTGAGGCTGGTTTCTTCTAAAATTCTAATTCTGGTTTTGATTTCTATTTTGAGGAGCTATTTGGTTTTGACTTGCTTGTGCTCTCTCAAGAATGCTCATTTTCTTCATCTTCTCCTCCATCATTCTCTCCATCTTTGAGATAGATGTGGAAGGGGTAGATTCCTCTTTAAAGGACACTTTCTTCTCATTCCTCATTCTCGCTATTTTCTCCATCAAGTTAACTTCCACAGCGAGAGCCCCTTTTTGCATATCTTCAAGAGTTAAAGGATCTCTCTCTCTCAGTTGATAGGCCATCTCAGGATCAAATCCTTCAGGAAAATTGTTTAAATCTGAGCCTTGTGGAGGTTTTAAATCTGGGGGAAGGGCATTATACACACTGTTAAATCTAGTGCAGTAAGCTTATACACTTTCCCCAGTGTTTCTGTGAAGATTCTTGTAATCAGAAAGTATTTGGAGAGGATTCTTCTTTACTTCCCATTTGTTTAAGAATTGTTGATGGAAGGCTTGGAGATCATTTATACTGTGAGGGGTTAAGCCTTTGAACCATTTTCTTACTTCTCCCCCTAAACTCTGAGCAAATAGTCTAATCTTGACAGATTCATCATCAATTTCATTTCTATCAAAGTAGTCATTCATCTTATCCACATGTTGTGAAGCAGTAATAGCATTACTGGCATCATACAATGATATTTTGGACTGATAGTCCTATGGAAGATTGACTAAGGGCAAAGAAAGGACTAAGGGAGCATACCATGCTACCATGATATGTGGTGGGGGTGGATTTACAAGAGGTGGATTAACAAGAGGGAAAGTGGGTTGGAATGGAGTGGTTTGAATAGTGGATGTATGAGGAACAGATGTGGATGGACCAGGAATAGATTGTTGAGCTGCTCTTGGATGAGAGACACCTAAATTGAAAAGGAAATGTAAATCAGGTGGTGTTGTTTCTCTACTACCAGGATGTTCACTTGTGTTTGGGGATGAAAGTGAAGACTCTGAATCTAGCTAATCTAAATCATCAAGCGACTGAGTTCTAAATGGATTTATTAAGTCAACTTTTGATTGTTGTAGAGCTGCAAGGTTTTCTAGAACTGAATTATCTCTCAAGGGTGATCTGAAAACAATTGAAGATTTAATCTTAGGAGACTTCCTAAGGATACTTTCAGGGTTATCAACTATCTCAGGTGGGTCTGGGTCAGGATAGGCTCTAGTATGAATCTTTCTAGGAGCCACTATGCTGAGTTTTTCAGACCCAAGTAAACAAGAAAATTTTAACCAGATATGACAATCTTTAAGAGGTTAAATGATCTGTTTTAAATAAGAAAAATTTAATCCTAAAGCCTTCTAACTAAGTTTATATGATGTTATAATGATTAGGGGTCTTCCCAGTGGAGTCTTAAGGTCTGTTTAGGATTTTGGAGTCGCCAAGTGGAATTTTTTAGCTCTTTTGGAGGTAAAAGGTTTTACGGTCCACCACCATGTTTATTAGATACCAATCTGAAATACTTTTGGGTTTTCTGAGTTATTTTTCAGTCCTATGGGTTCTAAGAGTGTCCTAAATCTGTTTCAAAACTTAGCTACGATTAAGAGACAAAGACAATCTACTCTTATGGCTAAGCTAGCTGATCCTTCAAGGTTTGACAAGGTCTTATGAGAATCCTAAGGTTTCCTTAGTTTTTCACTGATTCAAGCAAGTTTTTATCATGATTACCATTTTCTTGGTAGTGCTTGAAGAGGGTTGCTTGTACTCACTGAAAAATGTTCTTGAATCGATGGATAATCTGAGGTCTTAGAGGTATCAAGGATGAAAAACACTCAAATTCCCCAGCGGAGTCACCATAAATGTTAGTTTCTGGTGGCTCAACTGGCTAACAGAACCATTTTCATTAAATCAAGAGGTTTCCTGAGGCTGTAAAAACATATAGGATGAAGTTTTACTCAGAATCCCCAGCGGAGTTGCCAGAAATGTTAGTTCCCTGTAATATCAACAGATTGGTGAGACCAAAAATGCAGAGAGAACACTTGAACCACTTTGGGATTCTAGGATCTAGCCCTCCTGAATCCGGAGAGGGATCTCTCCAATAAATTGCAAAGATTGATTTATCTTTAAAGGTTTTGGGTAATGATATTAGGCTAGTTATGAAGAACGAGGGCTTTTGTTTGTTTTGGATGGTTGAGCATGATTATTATTTGAGTGGAATTTCCTAAATGAAAGAGTTTCAAAGGTGTGAATTTGCAAGAAATCAGAACAAGCTTTGGCTAGAAGATAGATATAATGCGGGTTTTTAGTCCATTGGGCTATGGAGTCATAATAGGGCTTTAATTGAGAAACAACTTCAAGAGTGATCCAAGGGGAACGTCATCTATATCACGAGATCATTGTGATTAAAATATGGAATGGAAACAATAAAGTGTTGGAGGGGTGGAAACAAATAATAATTTCAACTAGGATTTATAGTCTGTCCAAACAAGAAAAGCCTCTTAAGTAACTCTTTTAAAACCATCCAAGAACAGGGCTAACCATAAATTTCTTGGGCAAGTTCGTATTAAAGCAACTCAATTGACAAACAATCTAGTAATCCACATAATTACCTTCAGAAAGTATGAAAACACATGAGAGAAAAAAAGTGAAACTTAATATCAGATAAGATACTTTTAAATCTAGTTTGCTTTCAGCCAACACTATGGGAAACTTTCAGAATCTACCTTTGGAGAAAGAAGCTAGAAAACAGGGCACACCATCACTTTTCTAGTATAACTTTAATAAGAAAAAAATGAAAATAACATTCAAGAATAATGTTTAAAGTAAACAGTAGGACGAGGGAATGCCAGCATTCCTAACTGCTTGACTGTATTGAATCAATCTTAAACACACGATTTAGAGGAAAACATTGATATAAAGCTTATCAGTCAGAGAAGGGTACTGTAAACAGTAAATCCTAACTCTATGCTTGCTATTCTTTATCAGGGAATAAATTGACAATATGGCAAACACAAAGGAAAATAATTACACATAAAGGAGCACTTCACTGGTATAGACCAGGATCCCAAGAAACAACTTGTTATTAATGTCAAACCAGTTATAGTCTTCAGGTCCGATGTTTCAATTCAGCAATAATCTTCACTTCCCAGCCTAACTATTCGATCACAAACAGAGCTTCAAGAGCCTTTGAACACTATTTACACATAGAAATTTTCGAGCACAAGTATATTTCAAAGTTCTACAACCAACATTGTTTCATCTTCTACAAAAGTATTTATAGAAGAAATGAGGAGGTGGGATGGGATAAAAGATCTCCCATGTTCAATTAATACAGATTTAATAATTCTCGGCCTTTGAGGGGCTCGATGGAGAAGTCTACAGATATTTCCTCTATACTAATTGTTTTACATTTAAGAATTAAGCTCGGTGGGAGCTTTTGTTGACTTTGAGGCTCTGTGTCATCTTTTGCAATAAATCCTTTGGCCGAATTAGTTGTTGGACTACATTGAGGAAAACATCTAATGTTCTGATAATAACTCAGCCCCTGTTGAATGATTTGAGGCTATAGGTGGCAATCTGGTAGCTAAGAGGAATCAATTAGCCTCTTATGTGGCAGTGGAGGCATCCTTTGTCTGATAGATATTATTGATTTTTCTTTTGAACTTCGTCAATTTGATTTGATTCTGTGTGTTTAGGATTAATTCGGCCTAATTTTGTCTTTCTATTCTTTAACTGGGTTTAATTAAGTGGATTAGGCTTTTGATTATCAATCTTAGTCGTAATCCACCCAACTGTGTAAAACATCTTCAATCTTCAGTCCTACCGCTGTCAGGTCTTCAACACTAATACTCTTTGTTTTGTTTTAATTCTCTGTGTCTTGTTGCTGTGCAGGTGCGACAGGGGCTTTATAGAGCTGCCAGCGTTCATGAGACACTGGAAAATGTGGTGTTCCAACCCTGTGGATGGATACTCTTTAATAAACAAAAGCCTTAAGGATCGTCATCCTCGGCTTTAATTTATGTTAAAACATTTGAAAACTTCTTAAAACCTACACAAAACCAAGAAATAATTAAGAAATCCTGCGTATTGTGTAAAAAATGCTTAGGAGGCTTAGGTTTAGAGCGTGGCCATTGGATGACAACATCCAATGGCAAAGATCGCGTGCGAATATTAAAAGGGAATGGGTCGGAGAAAAATGGTGGAGATTTTAAGTTGGGGACGTTGATCTTGCAAAGATCAACGGTCGGGAGAAAATGCCATAATATAATGCGACAGAGTCATATTTCGTGAAAATAGAAGAAATACAAAGGAAAGGAATGAAAATCCCTTTGGGCGAAGGAAAAATGCATTGAGGAAATCTAGGTTTCTCGGATGATTTTTAGCCGTTGGATTAGAATTGGACCTCGAGATCAACGGCGAAGATTGCTCATCGAAGCGCCTTTAGAAAAGGTGGAGGGCGATAGGGTAATGGGAGATTAGATCTGAACCGTTGATCTACAGAGATCAATGACGGGAAGCACACGAAATAAAACATAATACAAAATGAGGAAAGTGGTTTCGGGAGGGAAAATAGGCAGTATCGCACGGCAAAATGGGAGAAAGGTGGTTTCACCTTTTTGAACGCGATATGCGTTAGAAGGTGACATGTAGCATTCCAATACCACCCATATCACGTAGCCCTTGAAAAATTATCCTTCGTGCTTGAATCTGCATGAAAATGCACGCTGGCCGTTGGATCTGAGGTCTTAGATCGGACGATGGGAAGTGAGCGCGATATCAATAAGGTGCACGGGTGGTAGCAGGCGGGGTGGTTTTAAAATGGGCCATTGGATCAGAGATTTGGATGGCTAAGATCGAATCTGGAGTTAAATGGAATCAAATACAAAGCGGAGAAAGGGGTTAATATGAGCCGTTGATTTGCAGAGATCAACGGCTGAGATCTACTCAAAAAACATTAGAAAGTGGGGCTGCATGTTTTTTAACCAAGGTCGGGAGGGAAGATCTGGACCGTCAGATGTTGACACATGGACGACCCAGATGAAATTGGGGCTTTGCGATCGGCGGGGGGGGGGGGAACTGAATGGCACCAATACGATTGGCTTTGGACCGTCGATCTGTAGATCAGATCAAAGGTGGAGGATGAATCAGAGGAGTTCTTCAGCGAGGAAAGGGCTTTGAGTGGGAGCAATGGCAACCATTAGATTTGGGAAGGTGGGGAGGAGATCAACGGTGGAGAACTGATCAGGAGATCAGCAATCAGGGAGGGGGAATAAAATATTTAACGCGCCCTTTGAAAATTCCTGATGCGAGATTGCACGATCCATTTGATCATTTAAAATCAACGGTGGAGATTATTTCAAATCATGGACCGGCGGAAACCCTTTATAAGATATGAAAACAAAAAATTTAATGAAAAACAAAGGTTTTTGGCTTCGGGGTGGGTTATATATAAAATGCTTGGTGCCCGATTACAGGGCCTTGGATATATGAACAAGCAAAGGCTCGGGGCTTAAATACAAAGAGCTAGTCGGCATCGGGATGAAGGAGATGGGCTTTTCAATCTACCCATTTGAAATTCTCCAATGCGAGATAGTGCGGATCGTCGATCGAGAAAAGATCAACAGTCTTTATCATTTAATAACATTGCACCAGCGGGTTTAATTTAAAACATAGGAAAAAGGGGTTTTTATGTTTTACAAAGGAAAAATCAAATCGGGGGTGGTTTATACGACGCTTTTAGCGCCCGATTGCGGGCTTTGAGGTTATATGAAAAGATAATGGGATCGAGAGTTAAATACAAAGGGCCAATCGCATCGGAGGCTTTTAATGAAATAAATAGACTTGTGGCGGCTGATTTCTTCGATGCGATAAGCGCCGAAAGGGTTTAGCGCTTGGTTCTAGCACCAAGGCATATGGTGGGGAAGTGGTTTGGACTTAGCCCAAAGGGGCTTAAGTCTTAATACAAAATGTGTATTTTTATGATTTTTTCAAGGTCTTTTGATGGATTTGGGGGTTTCGGTAAGGTTTAAAAGTGAGTTTTAAACCTTATAAAATGGATCTTATGAAGGGGAAATGGGAAAAAATGTAAAATAGAGGAATTCCATGGGGAAAAAAGGGATAAAAATGAAGGTTAATTTGAAGTGAAAGGAAGGGAAAAATGGGGAGAAAGGGATTTTTGCAGTAGTTTTTTTCTTCATGAAAACAACAGAATTTCTGAGTTTAAAAGTGAAACAGCAGTGAATATTAAACAAAGGGCATGATGTCTTCATGATTCTTTAAGAGATAACAATTTTTTGCAATAAAACTTGTTTCTTGAAGGCTCCAAAAATGATTTAGCCACCTTTTGATATATCAAATTTTATTGGTGGCTAATAGCTTAATTAACATGATTTCTATTGAACAGAGATATGAAGAATCTGTCCACCGATGAGCACAATGTGGAAGTGTCTGTCATAACAGGATCAGGCTGAAGAAGCTGTCTCCATAAACAATATCGCAACTTTGGGAAGGGAACATAGCTTTAATGTTGTAACCGTTTCCCCAAGGTCTTGGTCGCTGCTTCACTTAGACTGCATATTTCTCAACATGTGAATGAAGGAGTTGTCATCGAATATGTGAGAAATCGTTTGATTACCAGTTGATAATGAAAACTGTTAACAGACATGAAGGTGGCCACTGATAATGATGATGGTCCCTAAGATGCACATTACAATATAGCGAGTGTGAATAAAAAGAGTTGAAGTCAAACACTTGTAGAATCATTCGATCAAGAGCCAATGATAAAGACTCCTAATCAAACACAAGACTACCTTCCACTGATGTCTGCAAGTATCCGGGTACTGATGGGTTTCTGGATCAACTTCCTAGATAAGATGTTGAAGTTGATATGAAGAGATCTGTTGAAAGGTAGGCACTGAGGCATCCTACATCAGTCAACACGAAACGGAAACCAAATGATTTTGTTTGTGATGGAGACAATGAAGAGCAAATGGGGATTTCTGACGACAAATAATTTCTGGCATAATGAGCGGTTTGGTTGATAAGGGGAGTAGTAGATAGCAAGATCTTCTTGAACAATAGAAGGCACTGTAACAGGGTACTAGGCAGCTGAGGCTTAATGAACACCCAGAGTATGTTAGGATTTTACCGGTGTAGGGACACTGGGATATGAAGGCTAATACTCATAGATGGTAGGGTTCGGCTAACTGCGAAAGAGTTTTCTGGGAAGTGCCATGTTCAAGATTTTTGCTGCCAAATCGACCTTTCTGTGAAATTTTAACGAGTCACGCGGAGAAAACTTGGTCACTTTTTCTGTTTAAAGAGCTTTGAAAAAGAGGAAAATAATGGCTCCTTACTCTCTGTCGTGGTAGTTTAGCGAGCCCGACAAAGGTAACTCGGGGTTTTTTCAGTTTTATGAGCTAGAAAAAGGTCCCTAAAAAGAAATCTCAGTGCTTCTTCATGTTAGTTTTAACGAGTCTGAAGAAGAGAACTCCAGATTTTTTGGATTAACGAGCAAGTAAAAGACCATAAAAAGAACGCTCAAAATCGACTTCGTATAAGTTTAATAAGTCCGAAGAAGGGAACTCGAGGTTTTTTGAATTAACGAGAAAGAAAAATATCGTAAAAAGAATTCTCGGTAAAAGGGTGAAAACATGTGTATGTCTGCATATAAATCTTGATCACTCATCAGAACATCAGTAACAAATCTCAATAGTTGCGACATATATGCAGCAAGAATTCACGACTTTTTTCCAACTAGCTTAAAAGAGTCATGCCCTAGAAATGGCTATAAGAAGGTTAGAAGACTTTCGTTTTCACCATTTTGAATGCTGTGAAGGAGCTCTAGGGTGAAAAAGGGTGAAAACTTCAGTTGATGATTGTGGTCAATCCGGGTAACGATTTTCCTTCCCGTAAGATCCAGGTAAGAGCTAGAACCTCTTGCTATCATTTAATTGTATTTTTGTGAAAATGTTGCATTTGCAGGTATTCAACTGTTAATCATGAATATTTGGCGAGAGAGAGAACATGAACAGGAAGAAAGAGATATGATTACTGATGCTGCAAGCTTGATGGCTCTCCGCAGATGCGGTTTGCTAAAATATGCATGTTTAGAACTAATGAGGAGTCAAGAGGACCTCCTGAGGTGGTTGATTTAGAAATGGGACGAGTGACACCATGTCTTTCGGATTGGGGGCAATGATCTCTCAATTGAGAAGGACGATGTGTAATTTTTGACCGGCCTATCATGTCGTGGACCGAGGCCCAACTTGACGGGGTCTAGAGCGGATCCGCACTCCACTGCTGATCTCATTCTTGCTCATTACATACCTGACATAGAGGCTATGAGCAACTGGGTGCCTATTGCACGGGTGGCTTTGAGACCACTGAGGTCTATATTATGGATGATTTTTCACTTGGCAGGTGCCAAGAGTCATCATGTGGCCACCAAGGCCCAGATGCTACTAGCCTTGGATTGTATGCAGCCTCAGGTGTTTGACTGGTGTGATGGAGTTGTCCATTGGGTCCGAGAAGAGCTCACAACATACAAGACCCAAACCCAGAGAGAGTTTGGGTACGACACATTGATCGTCTCTTTCCTACTGTAGTGGGTACCATTGATGAGGCCCAGGATCATTACAGTGCCATTGGGTCCACACAAGCCGAGATAGGCTCAATGAGAAACTTTTCTTCCGCGGACTGGAGAGGGTCCCATCCGTCACTATTTTGATGATGGGTTTTTTGATTGGCTGAACTCCCAGATTATTATGATTGAGGATTATCCCTATGCAGGGATGAACTTCACAGGAAATTCAGAGTTAGCGTTGCCCCCTGGCACCCAGTGGGGACTCGACGGTAAGAAGGAAATGATAAATGTACTCTAGGAAGTACTTTGTTTTTTGTCTTTTGAATGTTTATGCAATTTTTTTGTTGAAATAGGGTGAAAAATATGTTTTGACATGAAGCTTGGTTGCTTGACACAGATGTGGCACATGTCCACCCAGTTTGGGCCCCTCACTATACATGGCGAGGACTCCAGCTACCCAGGGCTGGCGCACCGGCTGAGGATGCGGAAGCCAACGGGGATGATGATGCCCATATTTTACATGAACTCTCCAGAAACTTGGAGGGTTTGAGTATGGGTATACCACCCCTTCCTATGCGGGAGGTTCCAGTTCGTTTGCAGCGGCATACCATAGGTGTGCCGGAGAGAAACCTGGTGCCTATGAGGAGGATAGCCAGAGCGGTTGTATGTTATCATGATCATCAGGCCTAGCTGGCAGAGCAGATGTATAAGTGTAAGAGCGTGGCTTAGTATAGCCACATTTTTGTAAAACACCCAAGTTTTGGAAGATTTTTTTGATGTAACTATTGTACTAGACACAACATATATATATATATATATATATATATATATATATATATATATATATGCATAATGTTTTGTGATTTTGTGTTTTTTAATTTTTTATGTATTTTCAATGGGTTAAAAATATATATACTCATGTGTAAATATTTTATAACAAATGTGAAAAATTCCAATCTAACACATAGTTTGCCAAAGAATCGGCTAATGCATTAAATTCTCTAGGAACATGTTCAAATTTGATTGTTTTAAATTGACGTTCTAAAAGTCGCACCCTTAAAAAATAATGTAACAAGACTGGATGACGGACATGGTAATGATTTTTTAACTGCATAATGACGAGTTGGGAATCTAACCTAACCACAAAATTGGAGATTTCACAAGATGTCACCTCCGTGAGGAGTTGGATCATTGACATGTACTCGGAAATTTTATTGGTGGCACTACCTAGGAAAATTTCCCCAGAACCAAGAAGTTCTGACTTAGGAGTGTAGAGAACCCAAACAGTTGAAGCAATGTGTCTAGTGTGACGACCAGCACCGTCTGCATATCCGAAGTATGATAAGGAGGATGACGACATTTGTGTGAAAAGAAAGAGATTGTAGATGAGAAAAACACCTAAAAAACCAAAAAATATCCAGAGACATCGAAACAATAGGCGAAAGTTATATACATAAAATTACAAAGCATACGCCTAGTGGGAAACTAGGAAAAATACTTCTTTAGACAGAGCCTGTTGCGGGGCTCTACAAGCGGAATTCCATTACAGTCCTGAAGTTTGTAAGCCACTTTTGAGAGGACTTTAGTGACGATGTAAGGACCAAGCCATAATGGTTGGAGTGTTCCTGCCCCCAAGAGGTCGTGTTTCTGATCATAGAATAGAACGAGATCACCCTCTTGGAAAGAACGAGGCTTGACAGATTTGTCATATTGAGCTTTGACTCAGTGCTGGTGAGCTTCGAGTGCTAGTGTAGCATATCGACAAGTTTCGTCCAAATGATCGAGCGAGAGCAAGCACTCTTCTGTGGCAGTGGTGCCAGGAAGGAGTTCCAGAGCGAGTTTGAGTGATGGAATTTCACACTCGATTGGAAGTACTGCCTCTAGGTCGAATGCAAGTTGAAATGGAGTGAAGCCTGTGGTAGTTTTGACTGACGTTCGGTATGCCCATAACATGGAATACAACTTCCAATGCCATGTGGTTTTATGGTTTCTGACCAATCGGCGAATCATGGTTTTGAGGATGCCATTTACGCCTTCGACTTGACCATTAGCTTGAGGATAATAAGACGAAGATTGATCTTGATGAGAACCTAGCATGGATGTTAATTTTGTCATCATATGATTCTAAAAGTGGGATCCATGATCTGTGACAATAGATATGGGTACGCCAAACTGACAGATTACCTGATTGAACAAGAAGAGATCGGATGTTTTGCCATCGACCTTATAAGTGGGAATGGCTTCAGCCCATTTCATAAAATAGTCGACCACAACCACGATGTAGTTGTGTCCATTTTCTGAAGTGGGATTGTAGGTGATGAAGTCAATTCCCCATTTAGCGAAAGGACCAATGGAGATAATCGGATAAAGGGGGGCAGGATGAGCACACATTTTCTTTGTAAAAATTTGACATGGATGGCACTTCTGGACCGCTGCAATGCAATATTTAAACAAAGTGGGCCAATAGTAACCTGCGCGCAGGATTTTTTGGGTAGTAGCTATGCCTGAAAGATGACCACTGCATGCCCCTGCGTGGAATTCATTCAAAACGCGTTCCACTTCATTGAAAGTGAGACAACGTTGGAGAATAGTATCGATACCACGATGATATAATGTATCATTTAGCATGAGGTAGTGCTTTGCCTGGTGGCGAATACGACGACAGTAATCAGATGTGAGAGTTGGGTGGAAGCATTGGGTTTGTAGGTAGACCAAAATGTCTCCATATCATGGGTCCAAAGAATCGACCAAGTATACAGATTCATCAGGAACTGGATCATGAGCTACTTCTCCTGGGTCAATTTTGGGAAGGTCCGATAATAATTCGGCGAAGACAAGGGATTTCTTTGCTTTGGCAGCTGTGAAGCCCAAATCAAATTGTTGGAGGATTATGATCCATTTGGAATATTTTCCTCCAATAATTTGTCGATACAGGATGTGTCGCATGGGGTTATCCAAAGAAATGATCGTAGTCTGTCGCAGCGACATATAGTGTCAGAGTCGGGTGATGGAAAAAACTACCACCGAAGAAAGTTTCTCCACATGTGAATAACGTGGTTCAGGTCCGATTAGACCTTTTGACAAATAGTATATCACATGTTCATTGTCATCACTGTGAACTTGAACCAGAACCATTCCAAGTGAGGATGGTGAGGCTGCCAGGTAGAGGAGAAAGTAGCGTGAGTAGTCTAGGGCACTAAGGAGTGGGGCTGAAACAAGTGCATGTTTTAAAGCATCAAATGACCGTTGAGCTTGGTCGTCCCACAAGTATAGTGTTCCTTTCTTCAATAATCGCATAAATCCTCTTGTCATCTCGGCATAGTTAACAATGAATTGACATAAAACGTCTGCCTTCCCTTGCAAACGTTGGAGTTGAAGGATAGATTTCGGTGCTGACAATTCAACAATCACCTTAACCTTATCAGGATCAACCCTAATTCTGTGCTTGGAGACAATGAAACCTAAATACGCACTTATGAGGATTCAGACGTATATTATAGAATCTACACCTAGCAAAAATTTCTTTCAGATGAGCAAGGTGATTAGGTCATTTCTTGGAATGGGCCAGAAGGTCATCCAAGTAAGCCTGTACAATATGTCGAATGTCATGGAAAGCGTAGTCCATATCCCATTGAAAAGTTGCTCCAACATTCTTCAGACCGAATGGGAGTTTACGATATGAAAATGTGCCCCAAGGACAGATGAAGGAAGTTTTATGTTGGTCTTATTTTTTAATAGAAATCTGGTTATAGCCCAAGAATCCATCCATGAAGGAAAAAGATTCACATTCGGCACAATCATCGAGAATATGATCTATGAACGGCGTAGGATAATTGTCTTTGGGACAAGCAGCGTTCAGATCATGATAGTCAACACAAAATCGGATGGTGCCTTGCTTTTTATCGATGAGAATAAGATTGGAAACCCATTTCGTCAAAGGAGCGGGATAGATGAAACCAGCGTTTAAAAGTTTTTCTACCTCAATTTTGATAGCGGCCGCTTTGCATGGGTGGACAGGTCTGAGTCACTGCTGAATTGGTTTGGAATTGTCATAAATCTTGATTTCATGCTCGACTATAGATGGATCTATGCCGGGAATTTTGTCATAAGACCAAGCAAATACATCACGGAATTCCTTGAAAAGGGATGTGAAGCATGCAATTTCCTCAGGATTACAATCTGCTCCAATCTGAATATTTTCCATGATACCCGTTTTGACTGAGATATCAATGAGCATTGTCTTAGAAAGATTACCCATGTTCCCTTTTGAATCGATAGTTTGAACGGTCGTGTAAGCAGAGGGAACCATCTCAGGTGTGTCAAAGGATGGGATTTCAGTTTTTATCATGTCCGAGTCGATCATCGAAGCGCGATGGTGAAACTCTCCCCAAGGTCGATCTTCTAGAGACATAATCTCTCGAATAGCTTCGTCTGTAGGCAAGACTTCATTGAGGAGATCCTTAAAGAGAACTGTGATGGGTGGGAGGTTTGTACCTTTGGTCGAAACTATAGTAGTGGAGGGTTCAGATGTAATTTAGATGGCTTGGTAGGCCAACTCGGCTGGTGAGAGCGGCATTTGATCTCCATAGGAATCAATGTCTGAAGGTGCCAAGAGGATCCTTGGGTCGATAGAGCCATCCAAAGTGGTGGATATCATTGCAACCGTATTTGGGATCTTTGGTGGCGAAAGAGGAAAGAAACCCTGTAGGGAAGATGCCTTCAGAAGATCAGTACCAATACTAACGTAAGAGTTAGGAAAGCGTCCTATTAGGGGTACAATGCTACTTGGTAACGTGGAATAATTAGGGGTGTAGAAAGATAACTGATCCACTGTAACTATTTTCCCATCCAATGGAAATAGGACGAGTCGGAAGACCGAAGAAACAATGGCGGTCATGGCATAAGACCAACTGCGACCTACGACTTCAATGTCCACGGTTACCATTTTCCCACTCAAGATGGCGATCTACGACTTCAATGTCCACGGTTACCATTTTCCCACTCAGATTGAGGGGAAAGCTAGCAAGGTATCCTTTTGGGAGAAACTTATGGCCATCGAAAGCTTTGAGGGAATTCGACGGCGGTGTTAAGATAGGAGAACCTAAATTGAGCCAGCAAGATTGTGACATAACGCAAGTCGAAGCACCTTTTTCTATGACAGTGCGATGGATTGGTCGTCCTTTTGACACAACCTGCACTTGGAATGCGAGTTGGTGCGAGAGGCGAGTTTGAGATTTTTCCATATCAAAGATAGCTAGCATGGAATCCCGGGGGTCTATTCCACCAATGGTCGAAAGCAAGGCTTTCCTTTGTGCTGGACAAGTTTGCAATACTTCGAGAGCAGACATAGCTGACGATGCCTGCGCCAAATCTTCTACACTGTTGTAGTTTTGGGCTGCACGTGCAGAGGTGTTATGAGTCATGTGTCAAAGTGTCCCTTTGGGGGGATGAATCACGAGGTCAGCAGTAGGCCATTCGATATGCAAATCGTTAGGCAGCGGTGGATTTGAACTAGTACCAGGTTCTTGAGCGTCTATGGTAGGATTTCCATAAAGCTTGGCTCGTGTTTGAATTTCAACACTCTCAATGCCATAAATGGCAGATGATCCTTCACCGGAAGGATGTGAACCACCATTGCCCTGTTGCTGGGTTTGTGGCGGGTTGTCAACCATGTGTTGGTGTTGCTTCTGTTGATTAGGGAAAGGATCATGAAGAACGGCAGGTGTTCGCCCAGAATCCTTGTTTGCGATAAAATCAGTGCATTCCTACAGCCGAAGACATTTGTATGTCAAGTGGTCCTCCGCACAGATCTTGCAAGGAAATTTCATGGGTTTATCCTTCCCTTTGTCATTTTTGGCAGCGTTTTTATGATTAGGATTATTCTGATTGTCCGACTGCTCTTCCGAAGAAGATGTCTTTTTGTTGTTCTTATTATTTCCACTAGGTTTTTGTGAAGTTTGCACAGAATTCACCCAAGCGGTAGGAAGAGTAGTCGTTTGGTTAGGGGCGGTGGTAGCTGAGGATGGCTGGGAGGTTTTCCCCCGAGACTGTTTTGTGGCTACACCAGAGATTGTGCTAACGAGACTGTCGATGTGAGCTCCGGTTTTCTGAGTAGCTGGAGGATTTGGGTTACCAGGGGCATTGGGGAGTAAATCATATAGTGTGCCAGATTGTGAATAGATTAAATCCAAATGTTGGGCATGACGAATACATTGATCTTCTGTAACCGCACCGGAAAGGCCAATGTATTTAGAGATGTGGGGTAAGAGAGACTTACAAAACCAATTAGATAAGAGATAATCTGGGATTGGCGCTTTGACTAGTCTTCTCCTACGTCTCCATTCATGAATGTGATCGTAGATGTGGGTGGCGGTGTCTTGGCGCAGCGAGGTTAACAGTTCTGTTCCGGTTTCAAATCTGCTTGGTAATTGGAAGTTCTTTAGAAAATCTGTCGATAAAGCACCAAAAGTGTTTATGGCGGCATGTGGCAATTCAATATACCACTTGGAGGCATTTCTTGTAAGGGTGCGGGGTAACAGTTGAAGTGAGACACTATTATCAACCATGGAATTAGATATATACCATAAATGAAAGGTGGTGATGTGTGCGGCTGGGTCTTCCCCTTGTTTCCCATCAAACTTTGGGATGTCAGAAGGAATATTGTGCGGTACTGGAGGCCAGAGTGGGTTGTGATTAATGGGGTCATTAGTCAGTTTATAGATGTCGGAAATGTCTAGAGCTGCCAAAAATGGCAATTGTAGGTTTGCCCCTGAATCTAACCAAGGAAGTATTGGTTGACTATGTGGACCATAGGGTCTACCCATTAATGTGTTACCAGTAGGATAAGTAGGACTTTGGTCATCTCACCTTTTCTTATTAGATGGACCCAAGTACACCATGTAAGACCAGTTTTACCCCAAGTAAAACTGCTTTCACTATGTTAATTAAGGAAACCCCAAAAGGAATAATTAATTAAACCACAATTTAATTATTATTCCCAGTCATGTTTAACCCAAAAACAAAGAAATTAATGAGAGACACCCATAGTTATCTTATTATTTTCTAGGAATAATTATTTAAATAATATTCCTTGTTAAATATGACCAAATCAACCACTATTAATTAAATAAATCATTATTTATTTGATTATATCTCAACCACTTCCTTAAAAGGATAAATAAATCATTTAGTTATTTATTCTTCACTAATCAAGGGATTTTGACCCAAGTCAAAGTCCCTTTCCCTCCAACAAATAATAATAAAATATTCCATAGAGGTGGATCTAGATTTGGTTAACATTATTTTAATCATGCACCAAGATCTAGAATGACCCAATATTTTGTTATAAATAGGAGGGTTTTCCCTTCATTCTTCACCTTTTGTTGCATACTAGATCACTCTGGATCTATACACTCGGTCTCATTTTCTGCCATTGTTGCTCCCATTGAGCTCTACCTTCTACATTGGGTTTTCTACATCTACAAGAGAGAGAAAGCTTAGATCCGAAGTGCTGAGGACTACAAAGAACCCATCCCATTGAGGAGATCTGGATACACCTTCTTGTTTCCTCCCAGGTGCCCTGTAATATAAAAATTCATTCAAAATCGTGTTCTTGTCTTGTCTGTTGGATGCATGGAGCAAACTCTTTACTTTACTGCTTAATGTCTTTCCATTTATAGATCTGTTTGTTGCAGCATTTTAACTACTAATCGTAGATCTGAAGATGTTTGGCAGCCTCTATTGTTGTTAGGGCTATTAGTTATGCGTAGCTAAAGTGGTTCTTTTTCGTACACTTCGACGAAGAATTCATACTAACAAATGGCGACTCCACACGGGTTTTAAATTACGACCGCCGTCGTTTTTCATATTCCTGCATATCCAGCTACTTCAGGCCCTAGGGCTTCTTTTTTAGCTGCTTAGTTTTTCTCTTTTCATGTCATTTTTCTCACATAAAACCCTAAAAACCTAAAATTTCTAACTTCCGTGTGTTTCGGGCCCTATTGCGCAGGTAAGCGACACCAGCCGCACCTGAGACGGCAATTTTTCAGAAAATCTGCCGCCGAAACAGCCGGAACGGGGGGGTCGCACCTTTTGGCCCAAACCCGACCCGGACGACCTTTGGCCTCGTTTTCCGCGACCAACTCGATAAGGTCGAACTCCGCGACCGCTCTTTTTTCCGTATTTTTCTCAATTTTTTCTGTCTCCGCGTGCCTTCCGCTGTGGTTTTTCACTGTCTCTCAAATTCTCCCGCTCACCAAGAATCTGATCGTTTTTTACTCATCTAAGTGGGGAACCCTAGCCCCCTGTGGCTTTAGTACCCTCCACTTTGTGAGGAAGCTGCTTAAATTTCGTCTAAGCCAGAGGCTTCACTCTCTTTTCCTGTGACTGTTTACCTCACTTTCAGATCCATCGAAATCAACCTCTTTTCCTTTCAAATCACCTCTTGTCGTTTTGTTTGGACTTCTTCTAGAGGCCTCTGCCTTGCCCCCCCCTCGGGTTTTTTGCTGATTTCCCTTTTTCCAGCCACCTTGCCTCTGTCTCTTGGCTGTGATCTGCACCCCTTGTCTGCAGCTTTATCCTCCAGATCTCTGTCCCCTTTGACCCTAGATCTGTCGAGCTTCCTTTGTGTGTGTTTCCATAGTTTTTCCTTTTCTTTTCAGCATAGTTGTGAGAGACCCACCTTCTTGGTTTAGATCGATGCATACGTAGCTGTTATTTTTCTGTTATTTCAGCATTTTATTCTGTTCTCTGTAGGTTTATTTTCAGCTACGTCGCACACTTTTTCTTGCTCTCAAACAACGGAAAGGGTTTAAAAATTAAAATTAACGCACACCACACACTGAACCTAAGTGAATAAGTGCCTGGTTTACACCGCCTGGCAAAGACTCTAAAATCAATTGTCACCGCACCTTTTCTGCCCTTGACCTTCTTGATTTTGTCCCTTTCTGCCCTTGTCGGTTTCCTTCTTCCTGTCATCATTGCGCCCCCAAGGCGCCTTTCCCGGAGACTTCTTGGCCTTCATCCTCAGTTTCCGGTTGATCGACCTGCTCCGCACCGCCGTCGTCGAGCCATTCCACCTTCGAGTCCGCACTCCGACTCCTCTCCTGATTCATCGGGTCCCCCTTCTCCTTCCCAGCTTCCCCCTTTTACTCACACCATGTCCGACCGGGGGCCTAACGCTAGCGGTTCTCCCGGCCCCAATGCCGGCCCTACTTCTAGCGGAACCGTCACTACCACTACTCCGGCCACCCCTGTGCTGCCGTACATTGCAGGCCTCAGCCTCCCCGATTTCCATCAGTTGATTAACGACCCAATTCACCATAATACTACCTCGCCCGCTATGCCCACCAAACTACCCTCTGATATCCCTAAGTTCGAGGGCCTTAATGGCGAAGATCCAACCAATCACGTCCGATCTTTCCACATGTGGTGTTCCTCCAATTCCATTACCGATGACTCCATCCGTCTTCGTTTGTTCCAACGCACGCTTACTGGCGAAGCTTCTAAATGGTATGTCGAACAGGCCACTTCCTCCCATACCACATTCGAGACTCTTGCCCAAGCCTTCTTGTCGTACTTCCAGCTCCCTCTCCGATACGACACTGGTACGGAGCTCTTGACTTCATTTAAGAAATCCTCTTCCACACGCCTTTCTTCCCATGTTCAGGAATGGCGACGAAGACGGAGCTTATGTCGAGCCCCTCCCTTTGAAGATCGGGTTTACATGGACTGGTTCCTTCGCACCCTCCCATCTCCCATCGGCAAAGATGTCGCCTCTCACTTTCCTCAATCTGAAGAAGCCACCCTCCAAATAGCTTTAAAGTATGACCTGATCTACGCTCAATCTGGTTATGTTTATACCGTTCTCCCTGACATCCCCAGGCCCGGTGGCGCTAACGCCCCGGGGGCATCTCATTCCGCCGACGGTATTGTTGGATCTCTTTCCCACCCATCTGCTCACCCTCCTATGAGCCATGGTCTCCCTCAGGGAGGGGCCCGCACCTCAAGCAATCTTCCCCCTCCCGGCAACATGTATCCAGGATACGGCATGCCTCCTCCTTTTGCCCAACCTCCTGCTTACCTCAATGTCGCCCAACCCAACCCTTACTTTTATCCACAGCCTGGTGTGCCAGCTCCTCCAGCATATGCGCTTCCGCCTCCCTTGCCTCCTCACAACCCGCAACAACACTTACAACCCCCTCCAGGGCAAGTATTTGCACAGCAGGGTGCGATTAATCCCCCTTCTTCTCAAAGAAGGCGGAGAGGCAACCAGAACCCATCTGCCCCCGGTAACCGAGGACCCAATTCTAGTATGGACCCTAACACTAGCAACCAGCCTCAGGGCATTCCGCCCAGGCCGGACAGGCCGCTTCGCACAAACAAGCCCTGTTCGTGTTGCGGTGTTTACGGTCACTACACTCACGATTGTCCTCTCTTACCCCAGATGCGACAGATGTGGGAGTCTCAAGCCACATTGCGCGAACAACACGCCTCCCCTCACACTCCTCCTAATGTGGCCACTACCCAGCCAGCTGTGTTCACTGATCCTTTCCCTCAACAGGGATTCGTGGCTACCCAACCCCCCGACAGCCATGCAGCCACACCCTCGTCCATTTCTGGTTCCTCTGACTACCAGATCCTTATGATGCGCTCCGATCCGTCCCCTTCCGTCGACCTTCACCTTCAAACCCGGTCTCGCCAGTACCCCAAGCCTCCTGCTCAGTCTGCTCCCGAGCCTCCATCTTTAGGTTCTACAGAGCCTCTTTCGACATCCAGTGGCCCCTTACACATCCCTCAACCGAAAGTTGAGGTTCACCCAAAGATTCCAAAAGGTCCATTACGCCGAAATGCTGCTTCCGGTCGAGCCGCTCAATCGTATAGTATAGTAGATGATTTGGCACAATCCCCTACTGCCATTTCCACACTGGAACTCCTCCAGTCGTGCCCTTCTCAAAGGAAGGCTCTACTATCTGCCGTGGGCGCTGTTGATCCTGCTGATGACCAAATGATTGTTTTCGACGCCACTCAATCTGACCACCCTCCTCTTCCTCCTTCCGTTGCTTTCCAAATCCCAGTCAAAATCCTGAACGCCACTGTATCCCGGTGTATAATTGATGAGGGGGCATCCACCTGTGTGATGTCCGCTTCGGTTTGGAAGCAACTCGGATCCCCTGAGCTGGCCCCTTCCATGATCACCCTTCGAGCGTGGGACGGTCATGCCTCCCAGCCTATTGGCCTGTTTCGTAACTGTCCCATCACCCTAGCCGGTAAGACTGTTTGCGTTGACGTCGAAGTCATTGACGCCCCTCTAGACTACAACATTCTATTGGGGCGAAGTTCCACCTATGCCATGTCTGCTGTCCCATCCGCGGTTTTCCGCAAGATGTCTTTTCCACATAATGGGAAGATAGTCACCATTGACCAGCTATCTTATCATGAGCCGCCATCTCAGACCTCCTCCGAGACCACCATCTCTTCTGTAACCAACAAGCAAACCGTCGATTCCTTGACCAGTGTCTCCCCCGGCGTCTATAAAGATTCCACCCTGCTGGGTACCTTTCCTCACCTTCCTCCCCCTCCAGTTACTGATCCCAGCTTGTCGAATGTTTGCATGATGCAATCGTCTCAGGCTGCCCATAAACGGCCTGCCTCGGCTAGTCCGCACCCTCCTCCCCGCCCTCCGCAACCCGCTCCTAGCCATCCATCTCAGCCAGCCGGACCGCCTCCTTCTGGCCCTCCCCCTACAGCTGGTGTCCCCGAACCTCTTTATCCTCCAGGCTCGGTCCCCCCTGGCCTTAACCATCTTGGAGCCGTACCTCCCGGTCATTACCCTGCTGGACAGATCCCCTTCTTGGCTCCCCCTCCCGGAGTATATTCCGTCCCCGTCATGGCCACCCTTTCTCTCCCTAACTTGACCTTGGGTATTCCGGTTTGGTACCTTGACCCCCCAGCCGCCACCCCCCCTGGTCACCCCAAACCTTACATGGCTTCGACACCGGTTCAACCGGTCCCCCTCGCTTCCTCCATAGCCAACGTGCCCCCAGCACCTCCACAGGACCCTTCTCCTGCTGAGTCGGCTCCCGGGAAGAAAGGAAAAGCCCGCAAGGGGGAAACCAAAGACCAAACCACCACAACCACCTCGGCTCCTCCCCCACCCTCGAAGCCTTATGCCTTATGTGATATCATCGGTCATGCCACCCATGCTTGTCCCGAGTTACCCCGTATTCGCCCCATGGTAAAAGTCGCGTTCCCTGACACTACGGTCCCTGAAACTCCCACTCCTGCTTCGACCGTCTCCAAGAACCCCAAGACTCTCCGCACCAACAAGCCTTGTGCTTTGTGCGGTGTCCATGGCCACTACTCCCATCATTGTCCTCACTTGACGCATTACCGTGCCTCCCTTGAGGTGATCCGCGAGTATGAGGTTGAACAAAATCAATCCGCCTCTCCCATTCTCGCGCAGTATGCTGCAAACCAGCCTAAGGATCCCCCCGCTCCCATCCACATCCCCCCCCCTGATGTCCAGATGACGGAGTCTACAGTCACCATTCTTTACCTATCCTCCTCTGCACGACCTTCGGCGCCTCGCCCGTCTGCAACCTCCCCCGTTGTGTCCCTTGATGCTCGAGATCACTCCACTTGTGTCTCTATTGACCTTCGCAGCCCGAGTCCTCGCCATGTTTCCGATAGCTCTCATACATCACCTTGTTTGAGTTTTGCTCATCCTGCCCCTTCCCCCCGCCATTACCGCTCGATGACTTCTGCCCCCTCACGCTGCCGTCCTTTCCTTTCATCTCCTCATGTATTGTCTTGTCACACCACCTTGCGCATCCCCCCGTCCACATCCTTTATCGGTTACGCCGATGGTGCAAGTCGCTACTCCAGGAATCTTGCCTCGGCAGGGTGGGCCATCTTCACCCCCTTGCATGACCTCATCCTGTCTAACGGGGTATGCATTGGTTCTGCCACCAACAATCAGGCCGAATACGATGCAGTGCGTGGCCTACTAGCTGATGCTTTGCTGCATCGCATTCGCCATCTGCACGTTCGTTTGGATTCCTTGCTTCTTGTCATGCAACTAAATGGTGTTTATCGTGTGCGTAACCCTGTGCTGTTTAGACGCTATTTACGAGTAAAAGTCTTAACACGTGCGTTTGAAACCATAACTTTCAACCATGTACCCAGAGACCAGAATCACTACGTAGATAGTATTGCAAGCCATGTTCTAGATTGGCATTTATCACACTCAATTCATACAAGAAAATAACATTAAATCAACCATCAAAAGACGATGCATATCCATAATATGTGTCGCAAACCATATATTGATGAGTCCATCTACTCTGATACACATGACATGCCCATAGCATGTTCCAAAAACTGGGGGCACCATACGCCCCCCCATACATATACATACAACATGCCCATAGCATGTTACAAACAAAAACTGGGGGCACCATATGCCCCTCCATACATTCTAGGGGGCACCACCTGCCCCTACATACATCAGAAGGGGCACCATATGCCCCTAATCACTATCTGGAGGCTCCCGGGCCAATGGCTCTGCCCCTGCAGCATGTAGATCCCGCATAGTTTGATCGGCCATCGCCATGCGCCGCATGATACCTCGCCACTCCGAGGGGAGACTAACACATGGCTCTATGTACTGGTCGTCTAAATCCTGCCACCCGCGCTCTGATACTCCGGTCAACAGCTGCTCACATCTACGGCGGATGTCCTCCAGTAGGGCGGCTGCACCCTCATTTTGCGCTGCTCTCGATCCACTCGGACCTGTAGCTCCAGACGCTGCCGGTCGTCCCATATATCCAGCCGGTTTTACCGGTGCTATATCTGCATACCAAAAGTCCCTGAATCAGTATCATTATTTACTATTCAAAAACTTTAAACATGCCCATATAAGAATAGCAATTTGTCACTTACCATCGGGCCCCCAAACTCGACCAGCCGGAAGTGGCAGATCCGGATCCCCATAGTAGCTCATCCCACTATAAGGGTAGTCGTCTATGTACAACGGCATCTGATCCCAATGGGCAAAGAACTCCGGTCGAAATGTTCGCCCGACCGCCCCTCCTCCTCCTTTGCAGAGTAGTCGTCCCCAACGACGCATCCTGGGCTCTCTCGGGCCCCCATCTGGAAGATGCACACGAGGCCTCAAGGTCAGGATCTTCTCAAAGAAGAAGGCGCATAACAAAGTCCCATATGAGCAATCATGATTCACCTGCCGCCTGCATAGCGACAACTGTCGCTTTAGCGACACCAACATCATTTGGGCCCACCCAAAGTAGGTCCCACTCAACACACTCTCCACTATCATCATCTGCCCACCGGTGATGTGATGGAACGCCTGGGTGCCCAGGATTCGCAGCACAGCTGCGGCCACTGCACGGGTTTCTAGCCCCTCTAGATCCCCGATCGATATCCGAGTCCCCTTGGCTTGGAACCCCGGTCGACAATGGCGTTCCACAAACTCCATGATATGCCGCCCCCGCGGCAACACTGGCTGCGTGTCTCCCACTATCCCCAATGGTGGGAGGCCGGTCAGGAAGTACACATCCTGGACCGTCAGTTCGATCCTGTGCCCCCGCACTACAAAGATCTCCTGATCTAGATCCCAGTAACTGATAATCCGGGCCAGTAATGGTTCCCCTGCTCTCATCAACGGGTTCTCCACAAACTTGAGAACCCCAAATCTGGCCAATACACGACGGACGCCCTGATCCGCCAGGATCTCTGCCCGAAGTGTTCCCAGATCCCTCTCTCTCCAGTTGACCCGTAACTCTGCCATACCTGCACAAACACATTCTCTTTGTCAGGATACAGATCGGGCAAACCATAACCACACACAAAAACCCAACTCCCAACCATCAAACAGCACCAAGCCCCCCTCCCCTCCCAGGTCGCAGTTTTCTGCCCATTTCTGGACCAGGTCGCACTTTTTGCCCTCAAACCTGTGTCCTGGGCCGTAGAGAGGAGGGAGGGGCTGTTTCTGGGATGTTGGGCCCTAAACTACAAATCTAATCCATCAACATGCAAGAGCAAGGTTAGGCCTCTTACCTCCAACTAACAGATCTCGAATCCAACGGTCGGTTTGTCCGCTACGTTCGCCGCAAGATTTAGGGCCTTCTCTCCTCTCCACATTCACCACAACAACAATAGCACATGAATGATTTTGGAGGGAAAACTGCCTCATTAAAAGAGAACCCCTGTTTCTTCTTTCGACTGCTGCGACCACACCGTAGCCCCGTTCGACGAACCGTCAGCACCGCTGGATAGATCTCACCGAGCTCTCAAATGGGTTTTACTTAGTTTTTGGTGATTGGATACTTCACCCGGACACATTTTTTCCACGAAGGGTCACTTCACCACTCCTTAAAATCGAAATTCCTCACTTACGACACTTGTACTTGGGGCACCACATCGCCCCCTTACTTGTCCATGTTCGTGTTGATTTTCGTCATGAGTGCCCACTTTGTACTCATGTTTCTATGACCCCCCATTGAGGCCTTTACTGTGTGGCAGCACTCTACAGTCGCCCTTGTTTAGAGCATCCAAGTCGAGTCATCATTGCATTCATGGAGTCTATCCTGCGTCCTTTTGCACCCCACTATAGCCCTCCATCCTTCTTTGCTTGGTTCCTCCCTTGTGTCGCCTATCATGACCTTCAGTCCCACTGTCCCCTATCCCTTTCGATATTGTGTCAGTCGCTGCCATGTCATTCATGCCCTTTATGCTCTAACAAGGGAAGTCGTCCATTCGCCACTCCATCCTCCCCCTTTCCACTATCATCATTGGTGTCAGTCTGTCTGTCGCTCTATTGTTCTTCTCTCGTGCCTTAGTTGAGGGTCTCTTATTTCCTCACCTACGGCGGACCTCCTTCTGTCGACATCAGCGCATTTATTCCAGAAGCAAGGTCTAGAGGGCGGTGTACCTTGGTTCCAGCTTCCACTCTTGTTCGGTGCCTCGGATCAGGCAGGGGGATCTCTCACTTCCCTTTGACTTGATTACTTCTCCATCTCCTTTCAGCATGATCGAGATGAGTATACTGGACAGTCCAGTGACCCAGCAGCAGCTCTTGATGATTCCCGGGCGTGTGTGAGATGTCTCAGCCCTCATGAGGGGGTGGCTTTGCAGGTAGCCCCCCACATGCCCGGATGACCTCTTCATTGCAGCCTTTGATGCCGCTCCAGATTTTGATGATGTTGGCCTTAGCCACCTGCAGCGCCTCCATGATTTGCATGTATCAGTCAGATTTTGTGAGCCCTTCCCCATTTACAGGGGGCATTTGGGTTGTATTTATCTCATGTACTCAGATGATATTGTACTAGTCCTGGCTGTTATCCCAGGCACAGCATGTATGTGAGACTCTTCATCGTATTTTTATCTGGCTCTTGATTATGCCAGTTGTACTCTATGGTTCGGTCCCTTGTTCACTGGACACACTATTCTTTTGTACTTTGTCACGGCGGGCATAGGTATGCCTCCCCCGCCGCCTTCAGCACAGGTACCCTCTCATAAAAAGAGACTTGTTGCACCTGCGAATCTCGTCTCCTTAGGGTCTAGTCCTCCAGCACACTATCTACCTCACACTTCTCTCTCTGACATCCCCTTTCGTCTACTAATTGCAGATCTGAAGATGTTTTGCAGCCATTATTGTTGTTAGGGCTATTAGTTATGCGTAGCTAAAGTGGTTCTTTTTCGTACACTTCGACGAAGAATTCATACTAACAGAAGTGTCCCTTTCAGGGGATGAATCACGGGGTCAGCAGTAGGCCGTTCGATATGCAAATCGTTGGGCGGCAGTGGATTTGAACTAGTACCAGGTTCTTGAGCATTTATGGTAGGATTTCCATAAAGCTTGGCTCGGGTTTGAAGTTAAACACTTTCAATGCCATAAATGGCGGATGATCCTTCACCGAAAGGATGTGAGCCACCATTGCCCCGTTGTTGGGGTTGTGGCGGGTTGTCAACCATGTGTTGTTTCTATTGATTATGGAAAGGATTATGAAGAACGGCAAGTGTCCGCCCAGAATCCTTGTTTTCGATAAAATCAGTGCATTCCTACAGCCGAGGACATTTGTATGTTAAGTGGTCCTCTACATAGATCTTGAAGGGAAATTTCATGGGTTTATCCTTCCCTTTGTCATTTTTGGTAGCATTTTTCTAATTAGGATTATTTTGATTGTCTGACTGCTCTTCCGAAGAAGATGTATTTTTCTTGTTCTTCTTATTCTTTCCACTAGGTTTTTGTGAATTTTGCACAGAATTTACCTCAGCAGTAGGAAGAGTAGTCGTTTGGTTGGGGGGGTGGCAGCCAAGGATTGCTGGGAGGCTTGCCCCCGAGACTGTTTTTTGGCTACACCAGATATTGTACCAATGAGACTGTCGGCGTGAGCTCCAGTTTTCTGAGTAGCTAGAGGATTTGGGTTACCAGGGGCATTGGGGAGTAAATCATATAGCGTGCCAGATTGTGAATAAATTAAATCCAAATGTTGGGCATGAAGAATGCATTGATCTTCTGTAACCGCACCGGAAAGGCCAATGTCTTTAGAGATGTGGGGTAAGAGAGACTTACAAAACCAATTAGCTAAGAGATGATCCGGGATTGGCACTTTGACTAGCCTCCTCCTACGTCTCCATTCATGAATGTGATCGGAGATGTGGGTGGTGGTGTCTTGGCGTAGCGAGGTTAACAGTTTCGTTCCGATTTCAAATCTGATTGGTAATTGGAAGTTCTTTAGAAACACTGTCGCTAAAGCGCCAAAAGTGTTTATGGCGGCGCGTGGCAATTAAAGATACCACTTGGCGGCATTGCCTGTAACGGTGTGGGGAAGCAGTCGAAGCTGGACACTGTCATCCACCATGGAATTAGATATAGACCATAGATGAAAGGTAGTGATGTGTGCAGTTGGGTCGTTCCCTTATTTCCCATTGAACTTTGGGATGTCAGAAGGAATATTTTGCGGTACTGGAGGCCAGAGCGGGTTGTGATTGATGTGGTCATTATTTAGTTTATGGATGTCAGGGATGTCCAGAGCTGCAAAAAATGGCAATTGTGGATTTTCCCCCGAATCTAACCAAAGAAGTATGGGCTGAATATTTGGACCATAGGGTCTGCCCATCAATGTGTTACCAAGAGGATAAGTAGGACTATGATAAAAATTTCCTATAGGTGGAGGGGTAGGGACATATGGTTGTTGTCCATAGGGCATATTGTATTGCGAGGTGAACAGTTGGTTGCCCCCAGCATAAAAGTGCCCTCCCATTCTAGATGGAGGTTGGGGTGGGTTAGTCCATATGGATGCAATAGAGTTTCCCAGAGGCATGCTACTACTTTCATAGTTTGGCAATAGCATAGAACCTACACCTATATTTAAACCACTTAAGGGAATAGTATTAAAAATAGGTTGTCCAGTTTGTCCTAAGGATTGTAGGGGAAGTGAAATGTTCCATGCTACCTGCGTTCTGGTGACACTACCCCCTGGTATAGTGGCCAAGGGGTTCGAACTCAGCAAAGGGTTCCAACCAAAAGGGTTGCTAAAAGGAACTAAAGTAGTCACACTCATGAGAGGAGCAACCGTGGGTCCCAACATGATCACGGTATGAGTAGATGCTGAAGGACTCGGTGAGCTACTTACAGTTGTGATGACCGTAGGGTTGGGATTAGGTATATGTTGACTACTGGGGTTACCAAGTGATGGCATAGAACTGACAATTGGCAGGGAGTATGGTGGTGAACCTGGGATGGTTTCCATTGGCATCGACTCTGTCGATGCCAGTTGTGAAATGGATGTTTTTGCGGCCGAAGACATGTCTTGGCGTGGTGGAATCTGAACTATCATAGGCCCCAACAGATCAGTGAGTGGAGGATTGTAATGAGGTACGACACCTTCCATGAAAGGGTCTTCCGGAAATTCCGTATGATATGAGGCTATGTGTAAATCAGGGTTTGTCAATGGAGACTGCTTTTCCGTAGAAGGCATGGGTTCACCAAGGTTTAGTTGTTCCTAAAGAGTCACAAGAGGTAGACCTTACTGTCGTCGAGACAGACGGCATGGGTCGGATGATGCCACGGTGACCTGTTTATTTTTAACAAAATTTTAATAAATTGTG
This sequence comes from Pinus albicaulis, assembly GCA_034641835.2. NCBI lineage: Eukaryota > Viridiplantae > Streptophyta > Pinopsida > Pinales > Pinaceae > Pinus > Pinus albicaulis. Next base: position 501,037,655 of record CM076584.1, read on the forward strand.
ATGTATTATAAAGTCTCAATGACAATAACCACACACCTAAAAAAGAAAAAAGAAAAAAGGACTCTCTAAAATCAATCAGCAAGTAGCTAGAATAGAGTGCCCTATTTGAGTACTACCATTTGCTGGTGATGAAATCCAGTATCAGAATAGTATACAGAGAGGTTTGGTCGAAATTACAGTTACGGTCACTCTAGAGCTTCACCCGAACCTCAAATGATAGGAGTAAGCACTCTTGTGAAGACGAGTACCCTCCTAAAGACCGAAGACAGAGTGGGTCCGTTTGTTTCAGGTACCAGGACAGCCCGTCCCAGTCACCTTGTGTAAGTCCCTAAAAAGTATGGCCACTAAGGATACTTCAAATCACAGACATTATCAGGGTGTCCACGGTCAAGGACAACATGCTATATGGGAAAAATACCTAGATCCCCGATCTAGTTTCGACATCCCCGAAGGGAACCCCAATATATAACATACCCACCGAATGCAGTCGAAGGCGGGCTACCTTATTGTGCACCCAAGTGTTGTCTCGTACTAAGCTCCAGTAAAGGAACAGTCCCGATAATATGAGTGTAGTAGGATTTCACTCGTTAATGACTCTAGTTTCAAGTTTTGAGATCTTGGGTGATTTTCTCACTTTTCCTAACCCAAGATCCTAGCTTGAACTACTATTGGTGTGAGCTCAAAAATAGTAATGTGATTGATTTTATTATCGCTTGATTCTTAGTGTACTTGATTATTAGTCTTGCGGAGGGGGAGTGGACGTATGAAATGTAATGAGACTCTGACTCAAGAAACCATGCAAAAATATGCTCTAAATATTCAATTCGATGAAGAGTATTTCTACAAGGTGAGGTTTCTTTTAAACATCCATGCACTAACATTCAAATAGCACAGTTCAACTTTAAAGATTCGGACTTCTATCTGCCTCTTCTTAACAGTCTATGAACTGAAATTTTCAAAATTAACTCAGCTAGATGCAGAAAAACTAAAAAAAAAAAAAAAAAATCTTCTCTAAAAGGTAAATGCTTTTGACACTAAATTTTCAAACAAGAGCAAACAAACAGAAATGCTAGCTTAGTAAGCAAGCACAGGAATTCAGTCAAGGAGAGATACTGATGGCCAAAAAACTTTGCAACCAAAACACAATCACAAGGGTGAACAACAAATTTTGGCTGAGTAACACACTATCTCTGAGTAAAGACAACGTTAATCCAGAGACTAACGCACTATATTTAAGCAGAGCCCGCATTATAATGCACTGGAAAATCGACAGATGTAGCGTTAGCCAGGGTAAAGTTCTTCAGATGGTCAAACAGAAATAGAATTGAACTCTGTGAGCTTTTGAAATGTCTACTGGGCATAAATACTGGTCAGAAGGGTTTGTGAACAGAGGAAAGAAGAAAGGAGGAAAGAAATAGTCCAGAAAATATGGGGAAATTCCCAGTGGAGTTGCCAATTCTGCTATAGGGTAAAATTCTTGGGTTGTTGGTTATCAAATATCCCTCTTAGGGATTTCCGGTGCCCGAGGCAGACAGTAAGATTAGTTGTATAGTTCACAAAGAAGGCACATACATGTTCATATTAACTTAAAACAACTTGATGGAATAAGATGGAATATTACCTCTTTAATGATATTGGAGTCCTTTGGAGAGCACCGAATAGTGAAGCAAAGATCCTTCTTCACCAGCTCCAAATCTCAACCCTGCAATCAGTCAAAGCACCTGTGTAATCTCTACCATAACATGTATTTCCTATCAATTAAGTCAATATATGATAAACATTTAAACAATGCACATCTAAGCCATTCATCTCATGCTATGTAAATAATCAAATAATAATGACAATATCAACGCATAGAATGGACAAAACAGATACAGTTCTATTGATTTATAAAAAGGAGGATTACAACCGTCGGTTGCACCAAACCCTCCTCGGCCTTCCAATCTCTCTGTCTCTCAAAGTGTTGATGTCTTGATCAATAAGTTCTCAATGACACTCTTTGACTCTTTACCTTCACACTACAACAATAATCTCTACTTCACAAGTATTCAAAAACTTTGACAATCCTTCGACCTTGAACCAAGAGCCTTCGACTCCATTTTATAGGAGATGGAGAGAGCAATCATTTCCCTTCTCTTTCCACCAGTTTTGAATAGAAAAGACCAATATGTTTCCTCAACTTCCATTCTTTTTCCTTCCTTGAGAGTTCAGTTGTCTTTGGCAAGGCCCAATAAGAGATTAGTGCTTTGCAGTTTCCTTTTTGTACTGACTCTCTTGTGAGAAAAAGCTGGAAATTCAAATCATTCTCTGTAGGTTTTTCCCATTCCAAACTCAAAACACGGGTAACGCTACCCTCTAGTGTAAAAAAATCATTTCCCTAGCCACTAACGTGGCCTATTCACTGATCAGGTGCGTTATAACGCTCTTGTGTTGTTATAGTGAGGTGTTACCTTGGCAGAAATAGGTTTAGTTTAGGTCTTTGTATTCCCTCCATATTTATCTTCTCCTCTGAGCTAATGAGGAGGTATTTTGACCTGTAACATGTACTAGGTTGTTATTTCCCACCTGCTTTCCCCTTCTCGATCATGCTCAAGACCAAATTCAAAGGTTATGGAGGACAGGTCTTGTGCACAAATATTTCTAAAAAACAACATTGAAGAGTAAACCCGAGACCCAATCTAGCGTGTGGATGATGGTTATCTTTCACACACCTTCCTGTAGAATACGTTGCTAATATCTGAACTAGGAAATCTTGGGATAGACCAGTGGGGTAATGTGTTCTAGTGTTAACGATTTCTATGCCCCTTAGCATTGAAAAGTCAGCAGATCCGATCAACGGTCGGGATAGTTTCCGAGGGGGACCGCCTATCCATAAGCCCACCTCCCGACCTATAGGAAGGTGGTGGGGACCACACATGGCACAGGTTTACGCCACAGACTCCAGCATAAAAAATTAAAGTGTGGCAGAAAAAATAAGGTAAGGCTCTCGAGTGTATGGAAGCCAAATGTCCCCCACACGTCCACCACTTACCTAGAAAATATGTCCAACCAAAACAAGACTCGTTTTGCTCTACTGATTTCACTTATGTTCCCTACTATCAATCGTTAATGTCTACATAAATACCTTTAACCTTCCTCATTTTATGCCTAGCCATTGTCTTTTCCTCCAAAGATTATACCAATTAGGCGCTCACACAGAACCCTACTCGAACCACCGTGCCAACACTCCCCCTCAACGTCACTTTCAGCCTCCAAATTGGTTGATAGGTATTTAGCATTTCTTTTCCACCTGCATTTATAGTTCTATATTTTCTTTAAAATGAAAATTACCACCCTAGAAACCCCACAAGCTCATGAGGTCAAATATTCCCCTGGTCCTGAGCCTCTCATGGACACTCAAGCCCAAATTCGCAACCCCGTCTACCCATTTTACCTGTCTGACAAACGTTTTGGCCTCTTGGGTTACAAATGGCGAGAAGAAGACCTCTTCAGCGTGGTCAACTCTAGTCTATATTACCAAGTTTCACCTAATGTTCACCACTTCCCCGAGTTTGTTTCATGGCTCTCCGAAGCCTACATTGAGTAGAAAGGGTATTTTGTTCCCTATCAAGGGAACAAAATACTATGGATTACCCCCCAGCTCCTCAGAGAGGCCTTTCTTTACCCTACATATCTCGAAATGCTGGATTTCACTGAGGTAACCCTCATGTATCATTTCATTGGCCTCCTCACAGAACTATGAAACTCCCTCCTTCAGATAATCATGGGTCAAGACTCCAGGCCTCCCCACCACTGATTCATTTCCCCTTTCCTTATTTGTGGATCCTGTCCATCCCTTCTTGTCTGTAATATTTGGAATGTTAGGGGAATATGATGCCAGTTGGGTAAATAATTCTTCCCTTGGTTTTTTGGACGTAATGATGAAGCCTGGTCTCCTTTTCAGCATTCTGTCATTTTTGGTCGCAACCATAAATATACAGCTCCAGCTCCTGAATACTTTAGCTAGTTTTTGGTATTATTCATTATTGTTTTATTTGTTCATGTTCGCACATGCCAATAGGTTTGAATGTGTAGGCTTGACTAAAGTAACTCACAAAAGGAAGGAAGCCAAGTCTGTATTTGAGTGGACCACCTCATTTCACCAAAGACCTCACATTGGTGTTTATTCTAATTTTATATTAGCTTTCATGTCCATTACCTATGAAATTATTTATGGTATACATCCACCTCGGATGTTTCCATAACAAAAGGAGTTGCTCCAATTTAGTGAGGATGATTGTATAGGGGATTGGTACTTATTCAAGGACCATACAGAAATTAGAATATTTGGTTGCAAACTTCACCTTACCATCTGCCAGTCTTCCTGCCCATGAGAATATTTTCTCTAAAATTCATGAGGTAGTGCCTTAACTCACCCAAATACACTTTTTCCCAGCAAAGAAGGGGTACACTTTCAAACTTGTGAATGTCGTGGGCCTCTTAATTATCAACTCGAGACATGCCTTCCTATTGATTTAATAACTCCTCAATAAAATGGAATTCCAAAAAGGGAATGTGTGGCATTATGATCTTAAGGGGGGCACTACTCTAAAAGGAGAAAATATCAAAGCTTCAACATGCATGCATGAGCCCGGACCTACCTAATATTGAATGGAAATCTAACCTTAAATCTTGGCCTTTGGATACAGAAATGGAGACCGAAACCCCTAATACCAGTGACAAGTTTCCTAAAGGGATTGTTGACTGTCATTTGATGACATGGAGGAGAAGGAAGAAATGCATGTGAGAAAAAATACTACGACCTAGGAACCTAAAGGGGAGGATGAGGGAGAAGGAGAATAAGAAGAGACAGTCCCTAATTTGGTGGACCGAGTGTTAGGCCAACCAAGTTTCAAGGTAACCCTAGAAGGGCCTTTTTCACCAACAAATTCCACATCTACACAGGAAGTTGCCTCGGGAGACAAAGAGGTATCATCTAGTGAAAATACAGGTTGGCCTAAAGGAGAAGAGATCAATGAGAGAAACAGGAAAAATATGGAACATTTGAGAACATACATAGCTCTTCATGCAGATAAATAATACACCAAGGTTATGCAAAAAATGGATATAGAAAGGGACCAAATGGTATTATCAGTGCAGCACCCATCAACTCAGTCACTGCCTATAGGATCTCAATACAAGACTATGGACCTCTTGGTTGATCTAACATCAGTACCCTTGGATGAAAATTTCAATATAAACAAGTAGGTAGGTAATATGTTATATAATGAACTTGGCAAGCATACTATGACCATTGATAAGGATAAAAAAAAATTAGAAAGAAAAATTACCATGTTAAAGAAAGAGAAGGCTAATTCCAGAGCCCTTACACTGCAGCTCCAGAGCTATAAGGATATGATCACCAAAAAGGGGAAAACTCCTTAAGGATAGTCTACCATTGAGGCTCTTCTCAAAATGGCACAAAAAGAAAACTAGGAGTTAAGGCATAGGCTTAATATGCTGGGCAATGAACATGTCCAAACTCTTGAGCTGACCGAGGTAGAAATAGAGAAGGAGGTTTTGGCGAAGAAATTAATTAACAACAATGAAAAAGTCATAACATTGAAGTGGTAGATGGAAGAGTTACAATAAAAGGTTTATATTCATGTCTACATTATGGTTTTGGAAGAGTATCCTTAGAACCCAGTTGATCATCTCACAAAGGCATTAACTAAGATCAAACTCTCAAAGGGTGAGGTCAAAAAGATACAGAGAGATTTAGATGTAGCCTAGGAAGCCTTGTCTCAGCAATAAAAATATCTAGCAACTACCAAAGAAGAGGTTGACCTCTCCTCTAAGTATTTGTAGGCAGTTAACCAGAAGGTTATAGATCTAAATGCCAAACTCAAGGGAAATATGTCCCTGGTGGAGACCAAGAAAATAATCTAGGATGATATCATTACTTAGATGAGAATAAATTGGGAATACTTGATGATGGTATATGAGAAGAAAGTCATGGTTTGAGAATGTAGGGTTGAACTTGAAGCAGGTTGGGAAATAGGAGTGAGGAATTCCTTGATTTCCAAGAAATATTTCCATTTCATGAATGAGCGACAATCTGAAGGATTGAGGATGATAGATGTAGCATATTGGTTGAGTATTCTTGTGGAAGTTATGAGGATTCTTAAGAAAGAATACGCTTGGGTCAAGGCTGGAGAGCTTTTGGAGCTAGTTGTTAACGGAACTGAGGCTTTTGACGCTAAATTTTCAAGGGTCATCGAGGTAAGGTTGCATGTTTTTTGGGATCGGGAAGGAGCTTTTGTGCATTGGGAAATATATGAGCATAGGTTGGTCAAAGCTAAAATAAGAGTAGACCCTTCCAACGAGAAGACATCCATACTGAAGGGAGAAACCATAGTGGCTTTTCTAAGGAGAGATGTTCTCCTCGTGGGGTTAGTGCGATAGTTTTTCCGTGCCAGGTAAGATTACTCAAAGCTTACTCACCTTTCGGCTATGTATAATCTATATTTTTATGAACTCATGCCTTCTCCGGTGATGTGGAAGAGATGTACAGACTTCATCTTCCCTCCTGTGGCTCAAGTCATCGCACCTTCTGGTCAACCTTTGCAGTCTTCACACCAGCCTCGACGTAGATGAAAATTAACTTCACAGTATTCACAAAAGCCTTGATGTAGATGAAAATTAGCTTCACAGCATACACAATAGCCTCGACATAAATGAAAATTTTTGGATTTTCCCTATAAGGCACTCTTTACCTTTAATTTACCTTTTCTGTTTTTTTAATTTCGGTTTGTCATCAGATGTTTTAAGCTTTAGTTATACAATTGTTCTTTAAGCACGCTTAATTTTTAAAAACGATGTATTTACTATAGAAATCAAGAAGGAATATGCGGGTAACAGACCCTCTCCAAAGGCCTATAAGAATAATTAAGAAGGAATATGCGGGTAACAAACCCTCTCAAAAGGCCTATAAGAAGATCATTGTAAAACTGAACAAGGGTTCATAACTTTGGGAAAAAAGTGTTTCTATTTCCTAAAAAATAGTTACAACATTTTTTTATCTGTGAATGTATCACTTCTAGAATTATTAATATGTATTCAACACGATTCTAACTCAAATGTATGTGTATTATGTAAATATTCTTATGTGCAATGTGTGAGTTCTTTTATGCCTCTATTTCTCATATTTTATGTTATCATAGCTGTTGGGATTGCCCCTGTAATGTTCCAAATTTTGCAATAAAGTATTTGGAACATTAATCTTTCTTTTATTATAATAAAAGGAATAAAATGGGTAAGGGGACCCATGTAGAAAATTAATAAAAAATCCTAAGGTGCAAAAAGTCACTTAAGTGGCTTAAGATAGCAGCCCAAGTGTGAAAAGGGGCCAAAGGCAAGTGAGCTAGACCATGGTTGACCAAAGTCAACAACGTACCCTAAGAGGGGAAGCTTGCAAAAGAAGATTGTGTAGTTGGAGTGGAGGGAAAATTCAAATGAGAGAAACCCTAATGTGAGTGGGGTCCATGACCACAATGCATAAAATATGAAGGAGAGCTATTGTGGAGGGCATGCTTGAAGATAGAATTCAAAGTTGAAGCTCTCTTCAACTTGTTGCTACTTAGCACAAGAGGGATTCCTATGTAGGAATGCCCTTCTCTTCCATGGGAGGCCATGGAGAGATTTTTCTTCATCTTCCTCACATCCAGGCTTGAGGCCTGTTGTACATATTTACCCCTGCCGACGAATTTTGGTTTGCTTCCCCATTCAAATCCATTTCAAACCTCCATCGTGGCCTAAAAATCCTCATGCTCCCGCTTAACTTTACCTTTTTTGCCCAAAATGCACAATGCAAAGTTTTAAAACCCGCTATTAAATTTATATTGAGCCGAAGCCCCAAGGCCCTAGCCCCTTTTCTTGTCGTCATCACATGACCGAGCCCAAAAATCACAGACCAGAAGGAGAAGGAGCTTAACCATAATGTTTTCGGGCGCAATTGTGACCGTCCGATCGAATTAAATCAACGGAGCGGCGTTTGTCTTATATGGTGGTCCCCTCGCCTGTGCGACTTGTCAAAATCGGTGGTAAATCCCGCACCGCTTACCCCAGGCTGGCGGTATTACTCTTCGAACCGGCGATTCCATAGATTATATGCCGCGTGTCCTCAGTACGGGTACGAAACCACTTTTCTCCCGCGCGTTAAAGCTTGTACAAAGGCCGGACAACGGAACCCATCCGCACTGTAGGATCTGTCGATCTCCATCCAACGGCGGGTATTTGCCAGAGTTTCTCACCTGCTAACATGCGTCCATCGTGCTCTATGCCCCACCATCGCGATGTTCTCGCCATCATCCAGCCGTTGGTCCGTGTTCGAAATCCGACGGCCAGTAATCAGTTTCCCCGTCCGTTGACTCCGCCGCCACGTAGTCTTTCCACCTGTTCCCCCGTACACCCATGTGTCATGCCCCCGTGTATCCGTGGCGTCATCCCGTCATATATATATATATGCGTGCATGTGTTTTCATTTATACCCTTCATTCTTATTTATTCCTCATGCTCAAACTGTTTCGCGTGGAAAAGTTGCACTCCGTCTGCGCAACCAAAGCCTCCGTTGTTTCTTCTCCGCCACTCCGCATGTTTCTCCCAGTTGACCATGTTTCCATTGTCCTCATCCCCATCCATGTCTGGTTTTTCTAATGTATCTGTGGGTTTTGCAGGTTTTAAAATAACAAGAAGGCGCTTTAATTTGTGGCCTCTATTGCAGAGGTTAAGAGCATGTCAAAGGACGATATTTTGCTGGTGAAATTTAAAGAAGATGCCGAGGGTAGGTGTGTGAAATGACCATTATTAAAGAGAACGAAGATATGGATCTACAGAACCCTCAAGAGGAAATCAAGGGATGTTTTGCCCTGCATTAATGATCCAAGGTTTAAATTCAAAGCTAAAGGCCGAGAGTACAGTACAGAATCGCAGGCTATCTCAGGGTTTTTATGGCAGCAAATTTTCCCTCTTTCAGTAAGAGGCAGAACATTGTATATATTTTATTATTTGTGTCATGTTTATAAGGATATTTTCATCTCCCAGAATTTATTTCCAGAGACAGATTGTAAAGTACAGTCATTTATAGTTAGTCATTCATAGAGTGGGTGCGAATTTTTTCCGCCATATTATTCAAATTGAGTCATTAAATGTGCTCCATCACCTCCGTCTCTAGAATTCTCTATCTTTTCTATAAAATCCCGAAAAGAAGACATTGTAAGGGTTCCAGATTTCTATCAGAAAACTGTGCAGTGAAAAGGCTTTTGTATACATTTTGTAATATCCCTGTATGAAGGTTCAGAGCCCGTAGGGTCTCAGTGAGGAGGAGTTTTAACTGTAATGAGGATTCTGGTCTTTGGTATCTCACAGTATGTAATTTCTCTTATGTGTTAATACAATATCTCCTTTCATGCTATTTATCTTCTTGTATCATGTTCTAGAATGCGAGTGACTCACTAGTTTGCAGTAAGGATTCATCCTTGTTGATGCTCTTTCTGGAATTAGTCAAGCGCTTTAAATAGGCCTAGTCATGATATATTGTTCCATGTTCATCTCTTCCATATTTTCTGCTATATTAGTTACTTGAGGAGGGTGCTTTTAAAGCGCCATTTTCATATAAGGATTCATAAATTAATATGCCCTTATGTGGTTCTGTTGTCTATCTGGGTATCAGTCTCATGTTAACTAATATCTTCTCTATGTTTCCTCACTGCACTCACTTCCTGATATTTGATTTTTGTGATATATTATTTGAACTAGCCCTCTTTACAGTAAGCTGTCTCTTAACTGTCTGATGCCTTTGTATTGGAGTTTTACATGATGTCCCTACACTATTCTTATCTTTGTGTCAGCTTCTGAGAGAGTTTGGTCCCATTCAAAATTTATTTCCTTGTTTTACAAGAGATAGTAAGTGAGCTTTTGGATTGACAACCCAAGCTATATGAAGAGCTCCTTACTATATTAAGATGTCCTAGGCACTGGTCTATGGCAACTCTAGACTGTCTCTAGGGGGTGACAAAATTGTCCACAACATTTTTCTGGCGCCGTTGCTGGGGAACGAATTCAAGAATATCAGTTTCCCTGGGCCTCGACAAATTGTTTTCACTCTCTAATCAGGTGAGCACATAGAGTTGAAGAGTTGCATATCTCTCACCTTGGCGACTCCACTGGTCTTTATTTGATAAATTTTATTGGTAGTCCTGGCTTCTCGAAAGCCACATTTGAGGTCAGATACATCTCAGTCGAAAACACCTTACGTGTCTGACCCAGAGAAGATCATTCATAAAAGAGTTTGGAAGGAGAGGAAGTCAGTTCGTGCTGAAAACCCTGAATATTTTGGTGAAGATTATCCGCCCTCTTCTTCTGAAGAGATCAGAACAGAAAATCCTGAGTTTTACTCAGAAACTCCACGTAGGGGAAGTTCCTGGATCGAAGAAGATTCTCATCCTACTCCTGAGGCTGAGGAAATTAAAGAAGTCACAGAAGTAGCTGTTGTTAAGCGTGAACTATTCCCATCCACACCTCAGGCCTCTGTGCAATATATTCCCATTGTTATTCATACTCCGCTTCCTCCTACTCCTCTCCCTTCATTTGTATCTCAGACTGTTGTACAACCCCCGCCTCCCCCAATGGCTAATGTTCCTACTTTTCTATTGAAAAAATATGCTCCACTGGCCTTGCCCCAAGTACTAAATGATATGCCACAGGATTATTTAAAGATTCTGCCAAGATTTAATGGTGAAAATGAAGTTGATGCTCAGAAACATCTTGAGACCTTCTGCTCTTTTGTAGAAAACTTAAATGTTGAACACCTCGATGTGGTCTTGAGATTGTTTGTGCAGTCTTTGGAAGGGGAAGCCAGAAAATGGTTCAAGACATTGGGGAACCGTTCAATAACCACCTGGGATATTATGGAAAATACTTTTCTCAGGAAATGGGGGGAAAGAAAGATCATGGTCAGTGTCTTACTGAGTTTAATACTATGAAGAAGAAACAGAATGAAGGGGTATCAGAATTTATCAAAAGATTCAACAAGTTATATTTGAGCTTGCCTCCTGAAATGAAGCCCCATGAAGCTGCTGCCAAGATAATTTTTATAGCAGCCTTTGATTTTAACTTTGGATTATATTTGAGAGAAAGAAAACCTGCCACTTTAGATGATGCACAGTCAGATGCTCTGAAATTGGAAGCAAACTTTGCCTCCACTGGGAAACTGAAGGGAAAAATTGAACAAGATACTAGGAGGAAAGGCAAAGAAGAAGTTTCCACCTCTAATCAGGAAAAAGATTCAGATAAAATGGATGAAATAAGAAAAATGATAAAGAATATGGTCAAGCTTGAACTGGAAGCTAAAAATGCAGCTCCCAAGAATTTCTATAATGCTCCAAACAGAGGATACAATCCTCAGTATAGAAGACCCCCATTGCAGATATTGCTGAGAGAAGCAAAGGAAAAACAAGACCAGGTACCTCATCCCTTGTACCTGGAAGGACCAGCAGATGACTCCACTGGAGATGCAGCTTATGGATTAGAAGATTCAATTCTAGCTTTTTCAAATACTGATGATATGGATTTCCCATTGCAAGACGAAGACGAAGAAGCAGAGATTGATCATTATTGTAAGAAATTTGTTGATTTCATGCAAGCACAGTTCAATGTAAAATATGATCTCAGATCTTCAAGAAAGAGGACTAGAACTCAAGATCAAGAAAGAAGCATCTGCTCAGAAGGAATCAGCAACAAAGAGAAACATAGAAAAAGGTAAGAATCCTCTAAATACTCCCTTGCAATCCAATGATCAGATTCCTTCTTCTTCAAAAATAGTCAGTCCTCCTAATGCTGAGCCAGTGTCAAAAGAAGTCGAATCTTCAGTTGAAAATAAGGAGTCAAAATAAGTTGTGATAGAAAAGCCCCCATCTACTTTCAATTTGCAAAAAGAACTTGAGAAGATTAAGATTCATGTCCCCCTGACTGAACTATTAAAACAGCCTGTATACCAGTCTCAAGTCACTTCCTTTATGCTTCCTCCTGAAATACCAATTGCACCTGATAGTTTAAATCTTTAAGAAGAAAGACCCATGGTAGTCTTTGGCCCACATGTCAAGGAGATAAACCCTCTACTCCTCCTTTTTACGTGTCTCTAGTTATACATGACCTACTGTTACATAATTGTATGTTAGATTCTGGGGCTTCCCATAATCTTATGCCTATGTCTGTCATGGAACAACTAGGACTGCAAATTACAAGACCATACAAAGATTTATATTCATTTGATTCTAAAAGGGTTAAATGCTTGGGAATGATTAAGGATTTAGTGGTCAATTTGGCCCAAATTCCAGCAAAAAGTGTGGTCATGGACATTGTGGTTGCTGATATCCCGACCCGCTTTGGCATGCTGCTGTCAAGATCCTAGGGTACAAAAATTGGTGGGTCAATCAAATTGGATTTAACATATGCTACTGTCCCAGTCTTTGGAGGACAGGAGAGGAGGTTATACAGGGAGACTAGATTTGTTAAAATGGTAACTAAGGCTGACTGCTCAGAGAACTCTCCAGTTTATAACAAAGAGGGAGACTTCTCATGTTTGATGTTAGAAGAAAATCAAAATTATGCTCATGAGCCCCTTTTTGGTCAAATTCAAGCTGAGCAGCCTAAAGAAGATCAGGAATCAGGGATTTGGACTTTGCATTTTGATGGAGCAAATTCAAGAGAAGGTAATGGAGCTGGGGTGCTACTAATCTCCCCTACAGGAAAATGGGTGCCACTGCCCTTTAAATTGGAGTATGAGGCTACAAAAAATGTAGCTGAATATGAGGCACTATTATTGGGACTGCAGACAGCTAGAAACATGGACATCAAATGTTTAAAAGTCTTGGGAGACTCTGAGCTGGTGGTAAGGCAGATCAAAAATGAATGTCAAACTAAGCATCCTTGGCTCAGAGCATATAGTAACGAAGTCTGGGACATGATAGAAAATTTATTCTCAGCATTTAACATGCAGTTCATGCCCCGAGAGCAAAACAGAATAGCCGATTCTCTTGCTGTAGCTGCCAGCACATTCCGTCCTCCTCATAATCCACTTTTAAGATACGAAGTGGAGGCACGGTACAGACCATCCATTCCAGATAACATAAAGCATTGGCAGGTATTTGAAGACGATGAACAGATGAAGAGATTCATGGAGACAGTGGGAGAATTCACTAATATAGAGATTGATGATAATGAGGAGGAAGAAGTTGAAAATACTGTAGAAAACAAATGGGAAGAAACAATAGCAGGTAACAGAGTGCTGCAGCTAAAATGAAATTTTATACCTAGAGGTCTGGTGCCTCTAGAAATATTATTTAACAAAGATGACGTTCCATTGCAGCCAAACAAAGTGACAGAAGAAGATCAAGTGGGAGATCTGAATCTGGGTACTTGTGCTGATCCCAAAATTGTCAAATTATCTAAAAGAGTCCCAAATGAATATAAAGAAAAATATTTGAGGTTGTTTCAATCTTATAAAGATGTATTTGCTTGGTCCTATCAGGACCTAAAAACTTTTGATGTTAGTATAATACAACATAAGATTCCATTGAGGGAAGATGCAAAGCCTTATAAGCAGAAGCTCAGACAGATAAATCCTCTGTTGCTTCCCTCCATTGAAAAAGAATTCAAGAAGCTATTGAAGGCCAAAATAATTGTGCCATTGAGGTACTCAGAATGGGTAGCAAACCTTGTTCTTGTTCGAAAGAAAAACGGAGAAATAAGGCTGTGTGTAGATTTCAGGAATTTAAATAGAGCATCATTGAAAGATAATTATCCACTGCCTAAAATGGACCACATCCTACAGAAAGTAGTGGGAGCATCCAGAATGTCAATGATGGATGGATTTTCTGGTTATAATCAGGTAGCTGTATTTCCAGAAGACCAGAAGAAAACTGCATTTACTACACCATGGGGTACATTTATGTATGCTAGGATGCCATTTGGATTAATTAATGCAGGAGCTACTTTTCAGAGGGCAATGGACATAGCCTTTGTTGGAGAGCAGGACAAGTTTTTGGTGGTATACCTTGATGATATCATAGTGTTTTCAAAGAACGATGATGAGCATATTGAGCATTTAAAGAGAACTTTTGAAAAATGCAGAAGGTACGGTCTTTCTCTCAATCCTCAAAAATCTTTGTTTGCATTAGATGAGGGAAAACTCTTAGGGCACATTGTAACTAAATATGGTGTGAGAATAGACCCCAAGAGAGTTTAAGTAATAAACAACATTCCTTTACCAAAGAATAAGAAGGAAGTACAGGTGTTTTTAGGCAGAATCAATTTTTTGAGAAGGTTTATTCCTAACTATGCTGAGATAGTTAGGCATATAATTGATATGTTGAAAAAGGAGAATGAAGTAAAATGGTCCCAGGAGTCTAGAGATGCATTCACAAGGATAAAACAGGCATTTACTGAAGCTCTTGTGCTAGCTGGACTAGATTACAACAAGCCTTTTATGATCTTTTCATTTGCTTCACCCCATACAATTGCTGGAGTATTATTGCAGAAAAACAAAGAGGGATATGAACAGCCTATAGCTTTCTTCAGTCAAGTGCTTTATGATGCTGAATTGAAATATAATATATTGGAGAAGCAGGCATATGCCCTAGTAAAGTCCCTTAAAGCTTTTAGAGTGTATGTTTTGCAATCTCACATTACTGCATATGTTCCCACAGCAGCTGTCAAAGACATCCTTGTTCAGGGAGATAACGAAGGTAGAAGAGGAAGATGGATTGCAAAAATTCAGGAGTATGATTTGGACATAAAGCCTACTAAGTTGATTAAAGGACAGGGACTTGCCAAGATGTTATCTGAATCAAATCATCAAGCTTTGGGCATTAATCTATCCGTGATAGAAAATGAAGAATCTGAAAAAGGAGAAGAACAGCAAGGCCTAGAGATGGCCACTCAAAAGGTACACATGAAATACCTAACTAATCCATGGTACAAAGAAATAGTTGAATATCTTTTAACACTTAGCTGTCCTCCGAGTTGTGATAAGGCGAAATACAGAGCCATAAGAATGAAATCTCATAAATACATAATTGCCAATGGACATCTATATTGGAGAGACCCTTCAGGTATATTACTGTTATGCCTCACAGAAAATGAAGTGGAGAATATATTGACAGAATTCCATGAGGGAATATGTGGAGGGCATTACAGCTGGAGGACTACAGCTCATAAAATCCTGAAGGCTGGTTTTTACTGGCCAAAATTGTATACAGATACTTTTTCTTGGGTAAGAGCATGCGACAAGTGCTAAAGATTTGCAGAAAGACAGAAATTAGCAGCTTTGCCCTTGATTCCCATCCATGTGAATGAACCATTTCAGAAATGGGGATTAGATTTTATAGGAGAAATACACCCCCCATCAAGTGGCCAATATAAATGGATACTAATAGCCACAGATTACTTCACGAAATGGGTGGAAGCCATACCTACCAGAAATGCTACAGATGTTGTAATTATGAAGTTTATGGAGGAAAATATCATATCTAGGTTTGGCTGTCCTGCTAGAATCGTAACTGATAACGCACAGGCTTTCAGGTCTGCTAGGTTTGTGAAATTTTTCCAAAGGTATAACATCATCCTGACTCACTCCATAGCATACTATCCACAGGGAAATGGTCTAGTAGAATCTTCTAATAAAACCCTAGTGAGGGCCCTGAAGAAAACAATCAGTGAAAATCAGAAGAACTGGGACTCTCAGTTAAAGTTTTCTCTATGGGCGAATAGGATAACCAGTAAAAGAGCAACAGGGAAATCTCCCTATGAGCTGGTATATGGGAGAGCAGCTGTGTTTCCTGTGCAATTGGATTTTCCAATGGCACGCTTCATGCAAGAAAATCAGGAAGAACCAGATGACATGCTCAGAAGGATTAATCAACTGGTAGAATTGGAGGAAACACGAAACTAGGTAGATCAAAGATTAATGGAATATCAAGAGAAAATGAAGAATGTATTTGATCAGCATGCAAAGGATAGGAAATTTCAAGTTGGAGACCTGGTTCTCAGGTGGGATGTTCGAAAAGCAGAGAAAGGCAAGCATGCTAAGTTTGATCCGCTGTGGTTTGGTCCATTCAAGATAGTGAATCAGGGGAGAAATAATACTTTCGTGTTGGAAAACCTACAGGGTGATTTGTTGGACGCCCCTATGAATGGCCAATTTCTCAAGCCATACTTCCAATCCTGATCCAGGTTGGGGTACCTGATTGTATTATATTGTGTATAAATTATTTTAGTTTTTATTTTCATGAAGAAAAGGATGCTGACAATTACCGGAAGAAGAAGCGCAGGGGAATTAAAGAACATAATGAAATACTTAGTGGTCTGCGTGTTCTCGACATGTCCAAGGACAAACATGCAGTCCCTAGATGGAGCCGATGTTGTACATATTTACCCCTACCTACGAATTTTGGTTTGCTTCCCCATTCAAATCCATTTCAAACCTCCATCGTGGCCTAAAAATCCTCATGCTCCCGCTTAACTTTACCTTTTTTGCCCAAAATGCACTATGTAAAGTTTTAAAACCCACTATTAAATTTATATTGAGCCGAAGCCCTAGGGCCCTAGCCCCTTTTCTTGTCCTCATCACATGACCGAGCCCAAAAATCACAGACCAGAAGGAGAAGGAGCTTAACCATAAAGTTTTCGGGCGCAATTGTGACCATCCGATCGAATTAAATCAACGGAGCGGCGTTTGTCTTATATGGTGGTCCCCGCGCCTGTGCAGCTTGTCAAAACCGGTGGTAAATCCCGCACCGCTTACCCCAGGCTGGCGGTATTACTCTTCGAACCGGTGATTCCATAGATTATATGCCGTGTGTCCTCAGTACGGGCACGAAACCACTTTTCTCCAGCGCGTTAAAGCTTGTACAAAGGCCGGGCAGCGGAACCCATCCGCACCGTAGGATCTGCCGATCTCCATCCAATGGCGGGTATTTGCCAGAGTTTCTAACCTATTAACATGCGTCTGTCGTGCTCTATTGCCCACCATCGCACTGTTCTCGCAATCATCCAGCCGTTGGTCCGTGTTCGAAATCCGACGGCCAGTAATCAGTTTCCCTATCCGTTGACTCCACCGCCACGTAGTCTTTCCACCTGTTCCCCCGTACACCCATGTGTCATGCCCCCGTGTATCCGTGGCGTCATCCCATCATATATATATATATATATATATGCGTGCATGTGTTTTCATTTATACCCTTCATTCTTATTTATTCCTCACGCTCAAACTGTTTCGCGTGGAAAAGTCGCACTCCGTCTGTGCAACCAAAGCCTCCGTTGTTTCTTCTCCGCCACTCCGCATGTTTCTCCCAGTTGACCATGTTTCGATTGTCCTCATCCCCATCCCTGTCTGGTTTTTCTAATGTATCTGTGGGTTTTTCAGGTTTTAAAATAACAAGAAGGCGCTTTAATTTGTGGCCTCTATTGCAGAGGTTAAGAGCATGTCAAAGGACGATATTTTGCTGGCGAAATTTAAAGAAGATGCCGAGGGTAGGTGTGTGAAATGACCATTATTAAAGAGAATGAAGATATGAATCTACATAACCCTCCAGAGGAAATCAAGGGACGTTTCACCCTCCATTAATGATCCAAGGTTTAAATTCAAAGCTAAAGGCCGAGAGTACAGTACAGAATCGCAGGCTATCTCAGGGTTTTTACGGCAGCAAATTTTCCCTCTTTCAGTAAGAGGCAGAACATTGTATATATTTTATTATTTGTGTCATGTTTATAAGGAGATTTTCATCTCCCAGCATTTATTTCCAGAGACAGATTGTAAAGTACAGTCATTTATAGTTAGTCATTCCTAGAGTGGGCGCGAATTTTTTCCGCCATATTATTCAAATTGAGTCATTAAATGTGCTCCATCTACCTCCGTCTCTAGAATTCTCTATCTTTTCTATAAAAGCCCGAAAAGAAGACATTGTAAGGGTTCCAGATTTCTATCAGCAAACTATGCAGTGAAAAGGCTTTTGTATACATTTTGTAATATCCCTGTATGAAGGTTCAGAGCCCGTAGGGTCTCAGTGAGGAGGATTTTTAACTGTAATGAGGATTCTAGTCTTTGGTATCTTGCAGTATGTAATTTCTCTTATGTGTTAATACAATATCTCCTTTCATGCTATTTATCTTCTTGTATCATGTTCTAGAATGTGAGTGGCTCACTAGTTTGCAGTAAGGATTCATCCTTGTTGATGCCCTTTCTGGAATTAGTCAAGCGCTTTAAATAGGCCTAGTCATGATATATTGTTCCATGTTCATCTCTTCCATATTTTCTGCTATATTAGTTACTTGAGGGGGGTGCTTTTAAAACGCCATTGTCATATAAGGATTCATAAATTAATATGCCCTTATGTGGTTCTGTTGTGTATCTGGGTATCAGTCTCATGTTAACTAATATCTTCTCTATGTTTCCTCACTGCACTCACTTCCTGATATTTGATTTCTGTGATATATTATTTGAACTGGCCCTCTTTATAGTAAGCTGTCTCTTAACTGTCTGATGCCTTTGTATTGGAGTTTTACATGATGTCCCTACACTATTCTTATCTTTGTGTCAGCTTTTGAGAGAGTTTGGTCCCATTCAAAACTAATTTCCTTGTTCAAACAAGAGATAGTAAGTGAGCTCTTGGACTGACAATCCAAACTATATGAAGAGCCCCTTGCTATATTAAGATGTCCTAGGCACTGGTCTATGGCAACTCTAGACTGTCTCTAGGAGGTGACAAAATTTTCCTCAACAAGGCCAAAGCCATCTCTTCAGCTACAGCATTTTTGTTGGGTAGATTCATTGGACTTACTGGAGGTAGCAGTGAGGGATCATTATCCCACCATTTCCTAAGATAGTTTTGAAGAGGAGGAGTTCTTATTCCTCTAATAAATTATAAAAGGATATTTCTGGAGCTCATATTGCAGATTTGGCATCAGGCCATATGTATTTCTCTCATGCCCAGCGCAGTCCCTTCTTCTTACAGCATTATTCTCAGAGAGGGTTTGCAGGTGGAGCTCATTTTGTGCACTAGTGAGTGCATTCTTCAGTGAGGGGATCATCCCCTTCATTTTGGAGATCATCGGAGGAGGTTTTGTTAGCCCCCCTATAAATTTTTGACAAGAAAAACAGGGGGCTAAGATTGTTGTTGAGTCTTCAAGGAATGCATTTCCTCTGAAAACAGAGTCTCCTTGAAGCCTCCATGTGTCTTTATCCTTTGATAAATTCCCCTCTGCTGATTCCTATTTAAAAACCCCTCTGTTTGTGAAG
Source organism: Pinus albicaulis (assembly GCA_034641835.2). Taxonomy (NCBI): domain Eukaryota; kingdom Viridiplantae; phylum Streptophyta; class Pinopsida; order Pinales; family Pinaceae; genus Pinus; species Pinus albicaulis. The sequence continues at coordinate 501,056,988 of CM076584.1, forward strand.
AAATTCCCAAAGGCCCCTTTTTCCCTCTCATTTCCCCCACTTAGCTTCTAATTTGTTTCCCCTTCTATTTCCCTTCTTACCCTTCATTTACCCCTAAAATTTCCTTTAAATTCCCCCCCTTAGCCTTTTTTGACCTTCTTCCCCCTTTATCTCTCTATCGTTACCCTTCCCAACCTTCAAAATCCATTAAAACGGGCCAAAACCCATCCTCCGACCTTATTATAGGCCTAAGCCCCTTTCCCGCTAGCCCCGTGAACCACTTCCCCACATACGCCCTTACCCAAGACCAAGCGTTTAAGCCTTGGGGGCCAATCGCAATCGGAACCTTCGGCGGGAGGCAAAACCCTGTGTAATATTGAAAATCCCCGATGCGATTGTTTTATCACGATAAGTCTTGCGACGCGTTCCGCGCCATTGATCTGTCACAAAGATCTGATGGCGGAGCGCTAATCGCAGCCCCCTGCCCGATCGCAATCGCAATGCTTCAAGTGTGCCCTCCGATCAATCGCAGCCCATACCTCCGATCCTCCGATCCTACTCTCCCTCCGATCTATTCTTGACCGTTGATCTGTCACGCAGATCCAACGGCCCTGCGCCAATCGCTCCATCGCAATCGCATAACTCAATCGCATGCCTTCTTCCTTGTGCTCCGATTGCGATCTCTCGACTTAATCCTGACCGTCCATCCTCCCGCAGATCGGACGGTCATCGCAACTCCTGATCGCAAGTCCTTCTCCCGATCCCCCGATCGCACTGCCCCTCCGATTGAGTGTGAGCCGTTGATCTGGCCTTCGGATCTAACGGTCAGTGCTAAATCACGCCCCGACCTCCGATCACAATCGCAAGCCTTCCTCGCTGTCTCCCGATTCAATCCCAGCTGCCCATTCCCTTCCAGATCCGACAGTTGGCGCTTAATCGCAACATCGCTCTGATCGCAATCGGAACTTTTTGAATGTGTCACCCCTGCTCCCCCCGATTGCGATTGCCCGATTCAATCCTGGCCGTCCATCCCCTTTCTGATCCAACGACTATCGCTCTCCCCACCCGATCGCAATCGGAAGTTTGTGAGTGTCTCCCCTTTTTGCCCCTCCGATTTCGATTGATCCGATTACATCTCCACCATCTGTTTCCTCCCAGATCTGATGGCTCAGGCTTGATCGCCCTCCGCCTCTGCCGGGTCCCACATCTAATGCTCCGCCCCATTGTTTTGTGCCCCTTTTCTTTGTAATTTTCCCAGGTAAAAGCCTTTGGCCTTTACACTATGATTCTCTCCTCCGCCTTTTTCGCTGTTTCCACCGTTTCCTCCGCTACTCCGCCACCTCTCCTCCGGCCTCCGAAAGCATTTTTCCACCACCGCTCGGTTTTACACTTTCTTTCCACTGTGCAGATTAGCATAAAGAGGCCATTTTAGCCGGCCATCGAAGCAGCAGAAACAGGATTTAAAGGGGGGTTAATGACTGTTGTTGACATAATAAACGTTAACCCTGCATTCAAAGGATTAAGGCACTGTTTGAAGACTAAGAGCGCACCAGCAAGTCATAACTGTGCCACCTAACAGCAGAGCACGTTTACTCTAGAAGTACACCTTCCTATAGCGATCTCCATGCCTCCTCGAGCCCTTAACAGATTAATTGCACTGTCTGAAACCCATTTAGGACAGTCAGGCAGCAGTTAGGAAGTATGGAGAAGACCTGCAGATTTTCATCCAGTTCATTTATTCCAGAATGGCAGCACAGATACCAAACACCAAAAAGGACCCCAAAGAAATATGCGAGGTCGATCTCGGCCTGACAGAGACTCCCCAGACAGATTACAGAGTACAAGCAATGCCGCAGAAAGCCATTAAGTGGTATGGGCGTGAACACTTCCGCCTTACTGTCTTAATGAGACTCATTTATTTTCTTATCTACTTCCGCTTCTTCCCCTTCTCCTATATGTAATCCCCGAGAACGAATTGAAAAGGTTGTTGTTGTTGTTGCCTTGCTGGGCATTTTCTATTAGAGGGATTCATACCGACTGTTAGAACAGTCCTGGGAGGGAGTAGCAGAGTAGTTGTATGTAATAGGCTGGGAGAAGAAGTCTGGATTATAACAGCCATTGAGCTTATTGTACATGACTGGTTTTGCATCAATTAATCAAAGAACATTTCACAGGATCCTGGTCTATTACTATTGGTGATGTTCTTCTTACTTCGTTTATTGCATCTTCACATTGTTCCATTGTTCTTCTGGGCTTGCATCAGAATAATGGTATAGGATTCACCCTTGTTAGGTGCCCTATGCTGTCTGCTCTCCTTGCCTTCAATGTTTTCTGCTAAATGTGTTATCTGAGAATTGATTTCAGTCAATTTAACCAGTGTAGTGGATGTTATTGCCTACTCTCTGATGTATGAATTGGTTGGATCAGTTCTTAGATGTTCTTGTTGGGTTTAAGCTGGAAGGTTTGGGAACACTGGGGATAAATGTTAGCCCTGTCCACTAGGATCTTTGCACGACCAGCTGGCCTTTCTAAGATCCCTTTGTTGATCTTATCTTTGTTTTCCCCTTGGAGTTGCTAAAGCAGACCTAGAGTTAAATGACCTCTGGTATGATCTATAAGCAGCCCCTTTGTCTCTTTGAGAGCTGCCTTAGAGTATGTCCAAGCAGGTCTGGAGTTAAATGACCTCTGAGCTGATCTATAGACAGAAATTGGGTGGTTCTCCTTCTTTCATGTTCCTTCCTTAATGTCCCATCCCACCATCTAATCTAAAAGATCCTTTAGTATTAGATGACTTTCCCTTTGAAAGCATTGGCTAGTTGTTGCATGTAATTTCCTTTCATGACTCCATAGCCCAATGGATGGCACTGTCTTGGCCTATCCTCTTTGCTGAAACATCTAGCTGCTTTGTTTCCTTTCCTCCCATTACTTTCTCAGTCTATGATCTCCTGACCAACCCAGCAACCAACCAACCAAATCATTTAAAATCCCTCGTGCTTCATAACTAGCCTAATATCTCATTTGAGCTTCAAAGACATATCATTCTTTTCTCTTTTTGGAGAGATCCCTCTCCGGGTCCAGGAGGGCTAGATCCTAGGGCCCCAAAGTGGTTTGATGTTGTCTCATCTTTTGGTATTGCCAAATCTGCCAAAACATGGGAACCCCAATAGGTTTCATGGTTTATTGCAGCATATACTTCCTTCTCCTATTTTGTATTGTATTTGAGTTGTAGCAGCTACACTGCAACTCCGACATTTTCTAGTTTTATGTATTTTAGCCAATCCCTTGGAGGATTGTTGTAGTAAAGTTTTTTGGGGTTGATATCTTGCTCCCCCATATTTATTTGTGCTTATAATGCTATATCATTATATGTAGATAATATTGCAGTCATTTTCCCTTAGAGACTGCACAGTTAGTGAGTAGCTGGATTTATGTAGCAGTGTATTCTCTTGTTCCATGTACATTTCTTATTGAGGCTGATTTGAGCTTACCTTGAGAGGAATTTTCCTCAAGGGATTTGTATTACATTTGATGCTACAGATTATATATCATATTTTCACTCTTCTTGCATTCCATGAGTCATTATTTCACTGTTGTTACATGTTGGAGGTTTAATACTGCTGGAGGGTTTCTCGTTGAATAACCTGCTTAAGGTTATTTATTTGAGCTTATATTCTGCAGGGAGGTTGTACCAGACATTTTCTAAGGCATCCCAGTGTTGGATTTCATGATTTTCACAGTGGCTTCCTTATACAACGTCCCCATGGATAGCTGATGCAGAAATTCCTTGAAGGGAATTATTAGCTCTTGACAAGTTCTATTGTCAGAGTCTGCTAGTGGGCCAGGTAGCCTTTGGATCTCATTATTCCTTGTGAAGATGACATATCTAGTAAATTCCCCTACATTCAATCTCTGAGATAGTTCAGTGTTGATTGTTAATACTCCCGGAGTGGAAAAATAGGATCATCTAAGATGTTCTCGAAGGAGAAAAAAATTCCCCATTTGGGATGTTACAGTGGTATCAGAGCTTCGAACTTGGCTCATCCTATGAAGTTCAAATTTCAGAGAAGAAAAGGTCAGAGATGATGCAGAAGATGAGATCAATCTCATCAGTTTTGGTTCTAGCAACAACCTCTCCAAGGAGGTTGAGAAAATAGAAGGAGGAGTGGAAGGACCATGCACTTCCTATTTTCACAGAGGAGTAGAGCAGAAGCATGGAGAACACTTGGAATTCGAAATTCTAAGTGAGCATCTTGCTGAATATGTAACAAACCCTAGAGTCTTCCAAGAGACTCTATCTTTCACACTTGTTCAGCAAAAGAAGAAAGAACTTGGTGGTTCAGCCATGGGAGGCATGTAAGGGTTTCTACTCTTACTGATTTTCTCAGATCTTGATCAGAAGATTTGGCCAAAGGAGGGAGGATCCCTCACCACCAGAGGCACATTCCAGCACTGTTAAATTCATGGAGGAGCAGCCTCCACCTTCAGTTATTGAGGCAACTAGCACAGTTGAGGAAGAGACTCTTGCAGCAAGATTATTCCAGATCTCTCCAAGGTATGCATGAGTTTTCATCTATCATGGAGGATATTATTTTATTGCATGTTGATTGTCTTGAGGAGGGTACTTTTACTGCGCTGTGCCATTTTGGAGGAAAGAAACCCTCATCATCCTCATGCACTATTGATGAGCCATGCATCACATGTGAGGACAGGGTTTTGAAATTTTGTCATGAAGGTGATTGCATTTCAATGTCCCATGAAATGCAAAAGGAGAAATATGTTTTGGGACAATGGTAACTCTTGTGAAAGAGGTACCAAGAGGCAGGAAACTTACACCAAAGAGCAGAACCTGATGGATGGTGTGTGCCCAACGGAAATGTGAAGGATCTATAACCCATAGGTCCCAAGATCATTTCACACTTATTGCACTTGGTGGACAAAGGGGAGAGTATGGATGCATCATGATGGGGTGGAATTACTCTTACCACTAATTATGTTTCCATTTCAGATTGGGTATGGTGGAAGTGTGAGGGAGCAACAAACATTCTTGTTGCTCAGAATTTGTTTGCATGTTGCGGGAGCAAGAGGAGGCACTAGCATAGTGCAAGAGGATTTCTCTTTGATCTTGGATGAAAAGTAGAACTTTCTCCATGAGGAGAGCTCTACATTTGTAGCAACATTACGAAGGATTATTTGGCAAGATTCATGTCAAAGAAGGGAGCTTTGAGATGATAGTGGCCTTACTCCAAAGGCCAGCAGCGCTGTCACTTGAGAGCTTGAGTTACTTGTTGGAGTGTCTTCCAAGCCACTTCACAAGTGATGTATTTTGGAGGCATGTAGATGATGATCATGAAGGAGTAATGGAGGGAAGCATTCCTCACTACATTTTGACTCTCTTGGCTTGGTTGCACAAGCACAAGAAGAGGGATCTACATGCAATGTTTATGGGTTCTTCTTTCATGCATTTCCATGCGTATTCTTCATTGATGGAGGAGTCCACTTGGGAGGGATTTCTAATGAGTGCATATCAGCATATGGGTAGATGCATATCCCTAGAAATGATGAGATGGTTGGCACAACCACTCCCCTACTATGTTGCAGTAAGGGGAAGTTTTCCTTGGAGCCATTTTCAGCTCAAAGGCCAAAGTACATGATGAGGGAGGTAACTTTTGTGGCATGCCTTGCACTCTCTTATCTTTATGAGAAGCATATCAGATGAAGAGGGATCCTTCCTTCTTGCACATTGTGTTTTATTGTACTTATGGTTCATTGTAGCAAAATGATGGCTATTTCAGCAGTGGTTTGTGGGGGAAAGCCACATGGATTTTGGTGTGCCCCTTTGGCACCAAAATATGTTTTCATGATCACACCTTGCAGAATGGATGTGGCAGCAAACAAGTGGCTGAAAGGACACTTTTTGTATCATATTTGGAGGCAGGAAAATTTTTCCCTGCGCTGGTTCCATGCTTGGGACCATATTTCACCTCCTTGCTCTCATATGTTTATGCTTCCATATGTTGCTAGTGGAACGCTGCTTAGAGGAAGCACTGTTTTGGAGGAGGGAAAATAAATTAAAGACGCCCATTGGGAGGGTGATTCTCCCTAATTTTCATGTTGTATGTTCAGGAGAAGCAATGGGCAACCCATGACTACCAAGCTTCATCTCTTCCTTCATGAGGGAGGAGTTATTTGGAGAGTTCAAAATTTTGGAGGAGGCATTTCATGGTTTGAAAGATTGATGGGGTGGCTTGGGTATCTCATGAAGAACATTTCATTTCAGCCATATATCAGTAGCAGCCCCATATGTATCATGTGGAGGAAGAGACTCATTGGGTGGATGTGCCCTTTGGGGAAGAAAACCTCCATTATTATTGCAACACATGCTCCAAGGGAGTATGGAAGATGATATGGTCACCATGCTTCAGACATGTGTTTTTTTCCATGAGGTGAACCATATAATTGTTTGGATGCCATATGTTGACGAAATCCAACTCATCACATATGAGATGATTTGGGCCAGCTTGTTTTGCAGCGTTAGAGGAGAGGTCCTTGGGGATCTAGACTTCATTTTTCCTCTTGAAGGCAACACTATTGTAGACCAAGTTCAGCTTTCACTCCACATTCATCATAAGTGGAGAAGAGGACAGTGTGGGGTAGGCTATGAAGCTTACAAAGTTTAGAAATTCAACCCACCTATTTCTCATGAGCACAAGGTGGAGGAGTACTTTTAGGAGTTGCCTAGTTGGAGGGTGACTCATTTTTGCTTGATTGCTTGAGGATGGAGGATCTACAGGAGGATATTTCAGACTCCATGCCTTGAGTGGAGGAACTTTTTGCAGTTAATCCTTGCTCTTGCTTGAGGACAAGCAAGTTTTGGGCGGGGAGGACTGTAATGTTCCAAATTTTGTAATAAATTATTTGGAACATTAATCTTGATTTTATTATAATAAAAGGAATAAAATGGGTAAGGGGACTCATGTAGAAAATTAATAAACACTCCTAAGGTGAAAAAATTCACCTAAGTGACTTAATATAGCATCCCAAGTGTGAAAAGGGGCCAAAGGCAAGTGAGCTAGACCATGGTTGACCAAACTCAACAACGTACCCTAAGAGGGGAAGCTTGCACAAGAAGATTGCGTAGTTGGAGTGGAGGGAAAACTCAAATGAGAGAAACCCTAATGTGAGTGGGTTCCATGAACAAAATGCATAAAATATAAAGGAGAGATACTGTGAAGGGCATGCTTGAAGATAGAATTCAAAGTTGAAGCTCTCTTCAACTTGTTGCTGCTTAGCACAAGAGGTATTCCCATTTAGGAATGACCTTCTCTCTTATGGGAGGCCATGGAGAGATTTTTCTTCATCTTCCTCACATCCAGGATTGAGGAAAAATCCATCTCTTCAGCTACAACATTTCTGTTGGGCAGATTCATTGGAGTTGCTGGGGGTAGCAATGAGGGATCATTATCCCACCATTTCCTGAGCTAGTTTTGAAGAGGAGGATTTCTTATTCCTCTAATAAATTATAAAAGGATATTTATGGAGCTCATATTTCAAATTTGGCATCAAGCCATATGTATTTCTCTCATGCCTAGCGCAGTCCCTTCTTCTTACAACGTTATTCTTAAAGAGGGTTTGCAGGTGGAGCTCATTTTGTGCACTAGTGAGTGCATTCTTCAGTGAGGGGATCAGCCCCTTCATTTTTGAGATCATCGGAGGATGTTTCATGGTTTATTTCAACATCTACTTCCTTCTCCTATTTTTTATTGTATTTGAGTTGCAGCAGCTAAACTGCAACTCTGGAATTTTCTAGTTTTATGTATTTTAGCCAATCCCTTGGAGGATTGTTGTAGTAAATTTTTTTGGGGTTGAGATCTTGCTCCCCCATCTTTATTTGAGCTTATAATGCTATATCATCATATGTATATCATATTGTATTCATTTTCCCTTAGATATTGCGCATTTGGTGAGTAGCTGGATTTATGCAGCAGTGTATTCTCTTGTTCCATGTACATTTCCTATTGAGGCTGACTTGAGCTTACCTTGAGAGGCATTTTCCTCAAGGGATTTGTATTACATTTGATGCTACAGATTATATATCAGATTTTCACTCTTCTTGCATTCCATGAGTCATTATTTCACTGCTGTTACATGTTGGAGGTTTAATACTGCTGGACGGTTTCTCATTGAGCACTATTTCAATGTACTTGTTGATGGGAGATCTAAATAACCTGCTTAAGGTTATTTATTTGAGCTTATATTCTGTAGGGAGGTTGTACCAGACATATTCTAAGGCATCCCAGTGTTGGATTTCATGATTTTCATAGTGGCTTCCTTATACAACGTCCCCATGGATAGCTGGTGCAGAAATTCCTTGAAGGGAATTATTAGCTCTTGACAGTTCTATTGTCAGAGTCTGCTAGTGGGCCAGGTAGCCTTTGGATCTAATTATTCTTTGTGAAGATGACATATCCAGTAAATTCCCCTGCATTCAATCTCTGAGATAGTTCATTTTTGATTGTTAATACTCCCGGAGTGGAAAAATAATATCATCTAAGATGGTCCCGATGGAGCAAAAATTTCCCCATTTGGGATATTACAGCCCCTTTGTGTTCACGATTTTTTTTTATTCCAATGTTGTGATAGGCGCTCTGTGAACAAAGAGAAGATGAATGCCTTAAATGAACTCCATAAGTCTATACATTCTTCCTTTCTCTTCTATCCACCTCTTCATCTAGTTTGTAACATGTTGGATTATTATTGTGTTTTAAGCCCTACATGTTATATTCTCATTTTCTTTGTTTCTTATTTTACCCTATAATCCAAATTCTACACACACAGGTTTGAATAACCATGGATGATTGTATATGAATGGCATCTTGTTTCATGGTTCGTGGGTATCAAAATTGTTATATATATGTCCAATTAGGAGAGGTTATGAACCAATGTTATTCTCTTAAATATTTAATAGAAAGGTTGGGTTATGTCAAGTCCAATTTAAAAAATTACTAATATGTCCTAGGCACTGGTCTCCTCATCAACCCAGAGACTTTCTCTTAGATCTACAAAAAGACATATGGTTGGAAAGCTTATTCTGAGACCTTTCCAATGATATATGAAACACCTTCTAAATCCTCGTGATTTAGGAGAAATGATTTTTTGAATTTTCATTATACAATTTGCCAATGGGGTTGACTTGTGGACAAGTCGATTTGATATTAGACCCCAAATGCACTATAAATAGGCATAAGAAGGAGAATTTATAGCCATCTCTAAAGCGTTTGAATCTCTTTTTAGAAGGGTAAAGGGGTAGTCCTATGGTATATACCTTATGACCCATCAAGAAGTGAAGTGAAGTCAAGTTTAAGAAGCCTTTTATGTAAGGGTTTTTAGTGTAATTATTTGGAAGGGTTTATGTTCCATTTTAGGCTTCTTAACATTGAGTTCTACTATTAAGGAGGTCAGGTTCAAGTATTATTCGAATAAGTTTTTTTAGACCTATTCTAATTAGAGGTCAAGATTTTTTGGATATTGAATCACATTCCTTATGGAGATCGAATTATAGTCTATGTTGGGTAAAAGTTTCCAAGAGGGAAAGCCTTCTTTCGAACAAGTCCTAAGACTAAATACTATATCTTGAATATTAAAATAGTTGTAAGTTGGTGCTTACAAAGTTTTTGTGTCCTCGTCCTCTTGATAGGTTGGAGCCTGCTATTTTGTAAGTTGGTGCTTAAAAATGATTTGTGTTCTCACAACTAGTTGTAATAAATTGAATATTGTTTGGAAAACATTCAAGATTGTTTCACTTTTATATATTTTTTCATGAATTGTGTTGATGATTTATTATGTGATTTTATTCTAGTCTTAAGATTAATAAAGTGAAAATAATTTAATCATTTTGATATCGATTCACCCCCTCTCAATATCAGAGTGTATTTCCAACAATTGGAATAAAAGTAGGCTTCTTCAAGAATAGTCTAACAATTGGAAGAATATTTACATGGTCCATGGCTAGTCTATAAGTATCAATCAAAATTCCTTTCTTTCATGGAACACATTTTTCCTTTGAAAGATAAGAATGAAAAGCTACTTGATGTCTCTTGGTGTTGAAGCTTGGCAATTTATTATAGATGGAAATAATGTTTGTTATTCAACTCTAGTTTATCAATATGGGAGAAAGGCTTATGTCTCTAATGTCGAAGCTATGAACTCCATTTTAAGTGGTTTTTAAAATTCATAATTTTTTAAAGTTATATAGTGTAAATTAGCTAAAGAGATGTGGGACAAGATTGTAAGCAAGTATGAAGGAGATGACACTAAAGAAAGAAAAGATTCAGATTTTTATGGAAAAAAATTGAAAGCTTGAAAATGAATGATGAAGAATATGTTGTTGCTTATTTTCTTACCTTAGATTAAGTGTTTAACTATCTCAAAGGACTTTGTGAAAAAATTTAAGAAATAACAGTTGTTCAAAATTTTTTTAGGTCTCTACCTTTATGTCTTGATGTGAAATTCTTTGTCATAGAATAATTAAAGGATATAGAGAATCTAAAAATGGATGAGCTTCATGGAATTATAATTTCATATGAAATGGGGATAGGAAACTCATCACATAAGGAAGCAACATTTAAAACATCTAAGAAGTAAATAAAATGCAAGTTTGGTGATTGCTCTAGTGATGAATCAGATATAGAAATGGCCCCACTAGTCAGGAAACTAAAGAAAATATCTAGATTCAAAGGTAATATACCTTTCATGTGTTTTAATTGTGGTAATATAGGACCTTTTGTTGCTAAATTTCCTTTTAGCGAAGAAATTTATGACAAGGAAGAACTCAAAAACAGGTTATTTAAAGGAAAATATTCAAAAAGGAAAAATCTCTACTCCAAAGAGGGTAATGTTTTTTCTAAAGATGAATAATATGATTCCAATGATGATAGAAGAGAGATCATATTTTTAGCCACAAATGAAGAATCCAACATAGACAAATTAGAGGATGAAAAAAAAAATCATAAGAAGAAGGTGTTGAAGGTATAGTGGATCTTGAAGAAAAACTCATCAATCCATGAGAAGAAATTGTTAGCCTCAGGAAGAATAAAAAAAAAGTATCCAAGGAAATCGTCATCATCAAGACTAAAAGAGATAAATAAAAAAGAGTGGAAGAAGTGTCGAATATGTTAGGTCCCTGTAATTTTTTAGATTGGAAAGAACAAATGTACGAGGGTAACATCAAACCAGTATTTGGAGTCCTAGGACCTAGCCTTCCTGGACTCAGAGAGGGCTCTCTCTATGTTTATGTAAAGGATGTGACTTAGTTGATTTTAGGGTTTTGATTTTAGGCTAGTTATAAGGATTAGGGTTTGTTTGTTTGTTTTTTTTTTGGTTGGATAGGTTGTCAAGAAGAATAGATAGAGTAAAATAAAATCAATCCATTGGGATATGGAGTCTGCAAAGGTCTTGAGAAATACAAAAATAGGTCAAGGGTGTTTCATAGGGCAAGTTAACAAGGCCAAATGGATCTAAATAGGTTTGTGAGTGAGAAATAAACATGAAGTTATGAGTGAAGTAGGTTCAAAGGGAAATTAATGATCCTGTAGGTTTTAACCCTGAACAGAAATGATCTACAAATGAATCTTAAAACAAAAAATAAACAATAGCGAGAGAATAAAACATAAAATAGATATACACAGATATTTTCCCCTAGATCCAAAATCGGAACGACCAGCTTGATTTTTCATTATATTCCTTTTAGTGTTACAACACATATATATACATGCTGAAGCATACATAAACCCTAATCCATTAACCCTGGATTAGAACATAAATGTAGTTCCCTTGACCGGATCTACAAAATACCAGGGGCCGAAAACCATCATTCCCCAAAACCATGTGCAAACCCATGCACAAAACCATGGGCGGGTCCACCCACCAAAAAATAAGGACCGATTTTTTTTCCTGGGGCGCTGCCGCCCCCCTGTGACCCCCCCTGTTGTGCCCGATGCAACGTATAGGGTGGGCTATCACCCCCCAGTGACCCCCCCGTGTGTGACTAGTTGTGGAAAGAATATAACACATAACCAACAAATCCTTCAACATACTAAGAACAAGAAAAGCTTTCAGGATGATAGCATAGTAAAACTTGAAGAGCAATGAAGGATTCTTCAACTAGAATTTTACTAAACAGGCCTCAAAACAACAAATAAGTAATCCTAGAGAGTAGTTAAGAATTCTCTGAACATTAATTTTAAACAAAGAGATCTTTTAACATAACATTTCAGTGAAACTAAAGAGCATTTAAGGATTCTTTAATTAAACTTTAAGGAAGAAAACATAGAGATCAAAGGAGGTAGACATAAGTAGGGTGCCAATAAAGCATACCCCACTCTAAAATTCTATCCTATGATCAAAGAAACCATGAACATAATGAAAATTGAAATAAACAAATACAAGAGTGGAAATACATCACCATCTAACAGAGCTCATGAATCCTGTTAGCCCCCTATAAATTCCTTGACAAGCAAGCAAGGGGCTAATTTGTTTTATGAGCCTTCAAGGAATACATTTCTCTTGAAAAACACATCATACTTGAAGCCTTTTCATGTTCCCTACCCTTTTATTTTTTCCCTCTGCGGTTCTGGAGTCAATAAGCCTCATTGATTGTAAAAAATTGTGCTCTGAAAGGCCTTTATTTGTCCCTTGTACCCCTGCAGAATGTCCCATTTTACCCTTTTTTCCCCTTGGTAAAAGTTCCCCTTTTTTTCCCTCTAAATCCCCCCAAAATCCCATTTAAATCCTACATTCACCCCTTGTTTGGTCTAATTCCCCTTGTTTTCCTCTGTTGTTGCCCTTTCCCGGCCTTGAAATGCACTAAAAAGGGGCAAAAACCCACTTTCCAACTTATATCATGGCCTAGCCCTTTTCCCGCCAGCCCGCAAACCACTTCCCCACGTGACCCCACGCCAAAACCAGGCACAAAGGCTCAAAGCGCTAATCACAGTCGCAACTTTCGGAGGAGTGCGTTTCTTTGTTATATGAAAAACTCCGATGCGATTGGGTTTTGGTCTTTAAGGCCTCCACCGTGATCTCCACCATTGATATATCGTTTGATTGGACAGCCTGGTGCTAATCGCACTCCCGCTCCGATTGCAATCGGAAATTTCACCGTGCCACTCCTCGTTTCCCCCCAATTGCGACTGCTCGATCAAATCACATCCGTCCATCCACTCGGAATCAATGGCCCAGATCCTGTCACATCGCGTCCCGTCGCCCCATTCTTTTCCCCGTCGATCCAATCTCCGCCATTGATCCAAACCCAGATCCAATGGCTAGCGCTCAATTTCTCCCATCGCAATCGCAAGTTCTAAATGTGCCACCCGACTCCATTCGCCAATGGCGATCCGCCGATCCCATCCTAGCCATTGATTTTCCTGTTGATCCGACAGCCCATGCTCTCCCGCTTCAATCGCAATCGCATTTTTGAATTACTGCCACCTCCTCCCCTTTGCGATTGCGATCTCCCCGATCTAATCTCGACCATCCGTTAGTTCGAGATCCAACGGCCATAAACCAATCGCACCATCGTTCAATCGGACAACCGACCCTCCCATTTCTCCCCTCCGATTGGATCGTAGCTATCGATCTCCCCTCGGGATCCGACAGTCCTGAATGAATCGCCCTCCGCCCATGCCGGGTCCCACCACATACGATCATTTTCATAACATTTTCATTCATTTTAATGCATTCCACCCAACTTCATAAACCATCCCATTGTTTAATCTCCGTCGTCGATCTTCGTCACTAGACCATGATCGAACGGTCCACGAGCATTTCCCCACCGAAAACCTATTAGTCGCAGTCCACACCGTATCACTGCATTGTTCATCATTGTTTCATCTGAAACCACCATTTCTACCACCACCGCATTATCATCCTTCCCACCCTCCATAGCCATCGTTCCCTATGCATGTATTTCATAACAGAGTTGTGTGTTTTTACAGGGTACGAGCGGCGTAAAACTGCCATGTTTCATAGTCTTTGTACAGTTACAGAGAAACAGGAAAGGACCACCTTCAAGAGATGAAATCATGAGGAAGGGTCTAAGAAGACATTATGACAGGGCTTGCATTAAAAGAACAGAGTTTAAACTCTGCAAAATCTTCCCCAGAGCCATTAAAGCACAGATTTCGCAGTCAGAGGCAAGCGAGGAAGCGGCAAAGAGTATCAGTGGAAAAATAGAGTGTTTAAAGCCTATCATTGAATATTTTGAGCCTTAAACAAATGATTTGAAGGCAGAGTACCAGATCGAAGACATCATGGATCACACGGAAGGCCCAATGCACAAAAAACTATGTCATCAGGGTAGCTACATCAGCAGAACGTTCCTACCTATGAAAGGACAAAGCGCCCATATTGTTTCCTTCATGTACTTTGTTCCTGAAGAAAATTCAGCCTTGACCATAGTCCTAAGCTACCAGAGAATTTTTTATGCAGTATGGCGGACTTCACTGTCATTTATTTATCTTTTTTTTATTCACCAAAGGTACTACAGAGTACTGCAACCAAAGTACATTAGGGGCATACCTGGAGTAAATGGAAACCTGAAGAAGATCATTCTTTTGTCCAAGGAGTGCCAGAGATAAATGCACAGAATTTAAAACTGAATGGGCTTTGGCACTCTTTCTTTTCTGAGTTTTAATGCTTCATTTAGTGTTTCACCTACCTCCTCTTCTCATCTTTCAGCTATAAAAATTAGGAAGAAACTCATTGTAAAGGTTGTTGATCGGTTATCAGAGAAATGACAAGTTGTTTCTTTTGAGACATAGTCTCTGTGTAAAGTTGTAAGATAGGCAGAAGAAGATGTTTTTCAGACTGAACATTCAGCCTTTGGTAATGTTTTACTTGACTGGTGTTGCTATTTAATATGACAAGCACATTTCTTTGGATCCTGATCTAAAGTTGTGGTGATGTTTTTCTGTCTCTGTGTTTTATTTCATTTCATTTCATTTCTACTGGCTCGCATCAGAAATCTGGCATAGGATTTACCCTTGTTAGGTACCCTATGTTTCTTCTCTCCTTTCCTTCAATGTTGTTCTTCTATATGTGTTATCTAAGGTTTGGTTTCAATTAATTTAACCATTGTAGTGGATGTTATTGCCTGCTAGCTAATGTATGGATTAATGAATCTATTCTTAAATGTTCTTGTTAGGATTTAATTGAATGAATTGGGAACACTGGGAGGTCTAGAACTATGTCTCTATCTCACTAGGATAATTTTCAGTTAATTGAACCTTTCTAAGATTCCTCAAGCTGGAGGTCTAAGCATTGAGAGTTCAAAGTCTCTCTCTGATCTCAGGTCTTTAACTTTGTGTTCTAAATCTTTAATGTTTCTTTTCTGAAGAGTTAGCCTTTGGATTTTAGAATCACAGGTGGTCAATGGTATGCCCTGTCCCTGGAACTGATTTCTAAAGTTCACCTCGAATGGTTTCCTTGCTTTCACCTTCTCTCTTACCATTTCATATCACACAATCATCTTTAAGATCCAATGCTTTAGATGACTAGCCCAACTGAAAGCCTGCACATTGAATAGCAAGTAAACCCTTTCCTGACTCCATTTCCCAGTGGTCTTGAATATTCCTTGGGGTATCTCTCCTTCGCCTAAAACCCTCTTTTCTCATCCTTGTCTTATATCGAACCTCTCTTTCCTGATTCCCAACAACCAAACATACATCAAACAAACAAACCCCGAGCCTTATAACTAGCCTAATAGATTAACACTGAGCTTCAAAGTCATATACCTTTGACATATCATAGAGAGATACCTCTCTAGACCCAGGAGGCCTAGATCCTGAGGTCTGAAAGTGGTTTTGATGTTGTCTCATATTTTTTTCTTGCCAATTTGGCCAAAACATGGGAACCCCAACATAATGGTTACTCCGCTGGGGAGATTATGAATATTTCTCACCTTACTACATCATAAGAGCCTCAAAAACCTACAATCTCTGGTTAGGTTGGCAGTTAAACACTCCTATTCACAGATCAACCTCTATACCATTTGTTGTGTTTCTCCCACACTCATAGACAGAGTTTGGAAAGGGCCAGGTAGCCTCCAGATCTCACACTCTTTCAGAGGTGACATATCTGGTAAAATCCCTCCCAGTCAATCTCTGGTTAGAGTTTGCTGTGTTTGGAAGTTTCCCTTGAAAAGGGACATCTCATAAGCACTGTGGTGGACAGTGTACCCTCTAGAAGCATCCTGAACCTTCCACCTGGCGACTCCATAATTCCTAAATGATTCAAAGACTCCACTGGTGATCAGTAGGCCTGCTGATTATCTTGGTTCACATAAGACTCCACTGGGAGACTAGATCCCATTACAACATCAGCCATAATTGAAGTAACAAGTAGGGTTAAGCTGCTATTTTGGGAAAACAACATTCTAGCTTTCAAAACCATTCACACAAGAGCTTATCCTAACCCAAACCCCCCTGAAATAGTTGAAAACCATGAGAGCATCCTCAAGAGATCTCCTACACCTAAAAGGCCAACTATTTCCAGCTACATCCATAGAGCTAACTCAACACCAGAAGACTTTATAGCTCTACTAGACCCATTTTTTGACCTAGGATCTCAAAACAGTTTACCAAGAACTAGGTCATTCAGTGCCCTAGACCAGCCAGACCTTGAGCTCCCTAGTTCACCACCAGATAGACCCCTCCATCCAAACCCCCTGATATTCACTTCATTCAAAATGTGGGACTCAGTCATCCTAGATCTGCTCATCATTCTTCTGCTGGTCATAATATCTCTGTCATCCATATACTAGCTGCTCAAGTTAACCCCTTACCTCTGTAAAACATCATCATGGCAGCCTGGTATGCACCTCTGGTTTTACATTATCCTCTAGTACCCTTACCCAATGATTATCAATCAAAGATCCCACACTTCACTACAAAAGAGTCTACCACAGCTCTGCACCATGTAGATAGGATGGCAGATTCTTTTGATTACATGGAAATAGATGATGATACAGTCAAAATGAGAATATTTTCCCAGAGCTTAGGAGGTGATGTGAAGAAATGGTTTAAAAGCCTACCTCCTAATAGTATCCAAGACCTTCCTGCTTTATATCAGACCTTCATAAACAAGTGGGAAGTTAAGGCCAACCCTCTCCAAATCCTAGTAGAATACAAGAACCTAAAAAGAAACGTAGGAGAGAGTGTCCAGGACTACTCTACAAGGTTTAACAACGTTTATAATTCTCTTCCACCACACATGAAACCTCCCCAAGGTATGGTTCTAGTGAAATACCATGAAGGCTTGGACTCTGACATGGCCTACCAGCTTAGGGAGAGGGAGTACAACACATTGGAAGACATGAAAAAAGGAGCAGTGAGTGTAGAGGCTAATCTGATTGAGAAGAAAGCAAGATTGAGAGCTGAGAAAAGGGTAACATATAGAGATGACAATATAGCTTCCACATCTGACCCCAATTATGACCGCATATCCAAAGGTATGGTAAAGCTACAACAAATGATGGAAAAAATGGTTGTCACAGTTAGTAACCAAAACAGAAATCAAAATCATAACAAGAACCAGAACTTCAGAAGAAACAACACCACTCCCAACAGACAAAGAGAATCAGATCAACAAGTTATTCCCCCATTCCAAGAGAACTTTTTAGATGAAGATGAGGGAATTGTAGAAGAGTCTGAGGGAGACACAATAAACATGTTTGAAGTAGAAAAATCAATCCACAACTGTTCCAAAGAAAAATATCAGCCCTCACCCTCATATTGGGATGAGGAATGGTTAGAATCTGAGGATTACAGGTTAGGATTTGAAGATGCCATCATGCAGGTCAGAGAAAAATATGAACTTAGAAGCAAAAAGAGCCAAGAAACTGCCATGCCAAAATCCTCTGAGGTTACCATCAAGAAAAGGCCTAAGAAAACTTATAAAGTGACTGCTGAAAGTAACAAATCAGCAGCTAAGAGTTCTGGAAAGAACAAAGAAAAAGACAACCAAAACACTGATAAAAAAGGTAAACCAACCAACAACACTAGCACTATAGCTAGTGCTCCTGATAAAACTGTCATCAACACTGTACATAACGAGAATCAGCACACTGATTCAGCCACCAAGGCAGGGGCTGACAAAATAGAGTCGAGCATTCCAAAGAGTCAGTCCACTTTCAATCTGGATAGTGAGATTGCAAAAATTAAAACCTCTGTACCACTCTCTGAGCTGGCCACTCAGGATGTATATAAAGGCCAAATTTTGAAAGCATTAAATTTAGGTGAGAACGGTGACACTGTAAATCTAAGTGATGATCAACCTACCCTTCTGTTTGGTCCAAAGATAGAAGGAAAGTTTCAGGAAGGGGTAGTGCCCCCTTTTTATATCAGTCTTAATATCCATGATAAGATCCTCCACAATGCAATGCATGATTCTGGGGCATCACACAACCTGATGCCTAAAGTAGTGATGGAAAGATTAGGCCTAGAGATAACCTGCCCCTATAAAGACCTATATTCATTTGACTCTAGCAGAGTAAAATGTCTGGGCCTAATCAAAGACCTGTGTGTAATCCTTACCCATATTCCAACAAAATGTATGGTCATGGATGTGGTGGTGGCAGATGTGCCGCCTAAGTATGGTATGCTATTGTCAAGATCATGGGGAGCCAAGCTGCAAGGAACAATGCATATGGATGGGGCTTATGCCACAATTCCCTTTTTTAGCCAAGTTAGAATACTGTACAGGGAGACACAAATGAAATTCCTGTTCAGCAGCCCCGAAAAGGCTGAAAATTCACCTTTATATTCTGTACATACAGATCTTAACTCTTTCATTCTTTGCAATGATGAATCGTTGGAGGAGTTAGGATGCAAAAATAGAGATACACACAAGGAAACATAGCCCATGGACTTTAACATAATGGCTACTCTAGACTCGGAGGAGAATGATGTGGAAAATTTTGAACAATGCACTAAAAAAAAAACTCAAAGTGAACTAGAAACAGAATGCAGTCAGCTGATTAGTCACCCTTCACAAACACATACACCACACCAAGAACGAATCGATGAAAAACCCAAGAATGAAACCTTATGGGAAATGAATTTCGATGGGTCATGCACCAAGAGAACTGCTGGAGTAGGAGTGAGGATACATAACACGGAGAGTGATTACGCAGAGAGCCATGCCTATAACCTGCACTTAAAATGTACAAAAAATATTGCAGAATATGAGGCTCTTATTCTAGGCTTAAACCTGTTGAGAAAATTAGGAGCCCGTAGGATAACTGTGCATGGGGACTCTGAGCTGATGATTAAACAGGTGAATGGTGAATACACAGTGAAACATCCTAGACTGAGAGCATACAGGAATGACACTATGGATTTATTGAAAACCTTTGTAGAATATGAGCTGGTGTTTGTCCCTAGAGGTCATAACGAAATTGCAAATGGACTAGCCTGCATGGCTAGTTCATATCATAAACCTCCCAGTGACCAACAGATCATCATTCAGACCAAATTCAAACCTGCAGTGCCGGACAATGAAAAATATTGGCAGGTCTTTGAGGGCGATAAACAGATTGAAGATTTCTTGGTAGGGAGAAACGAGTTTGAATTTTTTGATTCAGACTCTAAATCTAACAGTAGCTGCCTAAGTGAAGAGTCCTTAGAGGAGAAAGAACCACCTTGTAACATAGAAATAAATGCTTTGAACAAACAGAATGGAAATCCAAACGAAAAATGTGAAAATGCAAATAGTGAAGAAGCAGAGGTGCTATAGGCCAAAGATAAGAACATACCTCGAGGTCTGGCACCTTTAGAAGACCTTTTTGACTTTGATGATGTAGCAAAAAATCCCACTATAGAACATGCAGATTCTGATGTCGAGGAATGCAACATAGGCACCGAAGACAAACCCAAGATGATCAAATTGGCTAAGTCCCTGCCTGCAAACATGAAAAAGAAATACATCGACTTAGTCGAGGAATTCATTGATGTGTTTGCTTGGAGCTATGAGGACTTAAGGGCTTATGACACAAAAATCATACAACACAAAATACCTTTGAAAGAGAATCAAAAACCCTTCATAAAAAAACTTCACAGAATAAACCCAAAACAATTTCCTGCAGTGGAAAAGGATATTAAGAAGATGTATGAGGCAGGCATAATTGTGCCTGTGATGTTCTCTGATTGGGTATCAAACCTAGTGGCTGTGAGAAGGAAAACAAGGGAGATCAGGCTGTGTATTGATTTCAGGAATCTTAATAGAGCCTCACTCAAAGACAATTACCCTTTGCCAAAAATGGAACACATCCTTCAGAGGGTAGTAGGCTCAAGAAGGATATCCCTTTTAGATGGTTTTTCAGGTTATAACCAAGTCTTAGTAATCCCAGAAGACCGACTCAAGACAACCTTCACCACTCCATGGGGCACCTTTATGTATGTTGAAATTCCCTTTGGACTAATGAACGCTAGTGAAACCTTCCAAAGAGAAATGGATATAGCATTTTCAGATGAAATAGGGAACTTCATTGTCATCTATCTAGATGACATAACAGTCTATTCCAAGACTGAAGAAGAACACCTAAAACATCTGAGGAAAGTGTTTGAAAAATTTAGAAGGTTTGGTCTATCATTAGATCCAAAAAAGACTGTATTTGGGTTGCAAGAAGGTAAGCTTCTTGGCCACATCATATCCGAGAAGGGGATTAGGATAGACCCACAAAGAGTTGAGGGAATACTACAAATCACACACCCAAGGAACATCAAGGAGTTACAGTCCTTTATTGGGAAAATTAAATTCCTTAGGAGGTTTATTCCCAACTTAACCGAACACCTTAGGAATATGAAAAACATGTTAAGGAAAGGTGTATGAGTTCAGTGGACTGTTGAAGCTAAGAAATCTTTTGAATCAGTTAAAATTTCACTCACACAGGTTCCTATCCTAATCAGCCTAGATTTCTCGAAAGATTTCCTGATTTTTTCATTTGCCTCCGAGCATATGATAGCTGCAGTTCTACTACAAAAAAATCCTGAGGGAATAGAACAACCCATTTCTTTCTTCAGCAAAGCACTCAGAGATGCACCCTTGAAATACAACATAATGGAAAAACAGGCCTATGATTTGGTTAAGGCCTTGAAAGACTTTAGGGTGTACATACTACATTCCCACACCATAGCTTATGTGCCAAATATAGTGGTTAAAGACATCTTGTCCCAAGACCCAGATGGGAAGAGGGGCAAATGGATTGATGTGATCTTGGAATACGACCTTGAGATAAAACCCACCAAACTAATTAAAGGTTATGGCTTAGCTCAACTAATGGCTGAATCAAATCTACAAGCCCTTGACATTAACATGGTATATGCCTTGGATGAGCAGCAGGGATTGCCTGATTCCACTGTTGAAGAGAAGCTTCAGAGCTCTCCTTGGTATTCTGACATTCTGTATGTGCTTACACACCTCAATTCCCCTCCTGAACTATCAAAGACCAAGGCCAGATTCTTAAAGCTAAAAGCCAGAAGCTATTGCATAATGAATGAAGGATTATACTGGAAAAGTGTAAATGGCCTATTGCTTAAATGTTTGCCTGAGTCTGAAGCAGAAAGGATTAAACAATAATTCCATGCAGGAGAGTGTGGAGGACACCTGAACTGGAAAGCCACTACAAACAAACTACTCAGAGCTGGCTACTATTGGCCTACACTCTTCAATGATATCCATAAGATGATAATTTCCTACCACAAATGCCAGTTTTTTAAAGGCAAAAGAAAGCTTCTCCCCTTACCTCTACAACCCATCACTGTTGAAGGTCCCTTTATGCAATGGGGCCTAGACTTCATAGGAGAAATTCACCCTACTTCTTCTGCACAACACAAATGGATCTTAATAGCCACAGACTACTTCACTAAGTGGATAGAGGCCATACCTACTAGGAATGCCACAGATTCAGTCATCATTAGGTTCCTAGAAGGTCATATCCTCTCTCGGTTCGGCTGCCTAAGGAAAATAATAACTGATAATGCTGCTGCTTTTGGATCCAAGAAAATGGTTGATTTTTGTCACAGGTATCAAATAGCACTCGGTCATTCAACTGCCTATTACCCACAAGGTAATGGCTTAGCTAAATTATCAAACAAGAGCCTGGTGACCATCATCAAAAAGCTGCTAGAGGAGAACAAAAAGTCATGGCATAGCAAGTTAGTACATGCCCTGTGGGCTAATAGGCTTACAACAAAGAATTCCATTGGCATGTCACCATATCAGCTTGTCTATGGAACAAAAGCAGTTTTCCCTACCATCCTTGGAGTGCCAGTGATCAAACTTGTCCAAGAAATTCAGACAGAAGAAGACAGCATGGTAAGGAGGATAATTCAAACCATTCATCTCCAGCAAACAAGGGAAGAGGTCTATAACAGAGCCCTAAAGGTTCAGGAAAATATAAAGAAGTTATTTGATAAAAGAACTAAGGCTTATGATTTCAAAATTGGAGATAAAGTTTTGAAGTGGGACTCAAGGAGAGAGGACAAAGGAAAGCATGACAAGTTTGATAGTTTGTGGCAAGGTCCATACATCATCCAGGCCACTGTGGGTTCAAATGCCTTTTTTCTACAAGAGTTAGATGGTACTGAGCTGTTTGGGGGTCCTGTCAATGGCAGGATGCTCAAACACTACTTCTGATGATTTCCAATCTCTAGTTTCCATTTCCATTGTAAATACCATTGCTGTATTTTTTTTCAAGAAAAAAGAGAAAATGTTCCAAAAAAAAAAACAGAAAGAAAGGGTTCAGACATGCTCAAAACATGAACCTCTGAAGTGAAAAAGATTGGCTCTAATATGATCAAAACCTGAGCCAAAGAAATAAAACAGCTGGTTCTAACATGCCCAAAATCTAAACCAGCAGGTAAAGAAGAAATAAGAATCATCTCTAACAAGCCCAAAATTAGAGCTGAGATGAAGGAAAGAAAGTGACTCTAACAAGCTAAAAAATTGAGTCACAAAGAGAAGAAGGATGCTTCAAACTTCAAATTTCAAGCCTTCAAAGTTTTGTTTTCCGTTTTTAGCAAGTTTCTGTCCATGTGCAACTGTCTTTATGCCTTGGATCCACAGCAAACTAGACTGTCTAATCCTATTTTGACTGTTTTAAATTTCTGTTGTAGAATGTAGAGAAGAAATCTACTGGACAGTCTAATCCCAGCAGATATTAGATTAGGTAGAGAAACATATGAGACCAATAGTCTAATCTGGTCTCATGGAGTGATAAGGGTAGATTTAGAATAGTCTTATTTTTTTTTTATAAAAATAAATGATGTGAAGGGTCTGATAGTCCAAATGCACCCTAGAAGAAGAAAAAATGCTAGGATTGTAGGATGAGTAGGTAGATTGTTTGGGTGATGTCTCTGTTAATCGATGTCTTCACAATTGTGGCAGCTGAAAACTAAGGAAGAAAGGTGGCTCAAGTAGCAGGCATCTGGCCTACTCCAAATATGATTTCTGAATTATTAACCCCTTCAAGAAGAAGCCATCCCCATGTGGAGCCACTGTTAGCCCCCTATAAATTCCTTGACAAGCAAGCAAGGGGATAATTTGTTTTATGAGCCTTCAAGGAATGCATTTCTCTTGAAAAACACATCATCCTTGAAGCCTTTTCATGTTCCCTGCCCTTTGATTATTTCCCTCTGCAGTTCTGGAGTCAATAAGCCTCACTGATTGTAAAAAATTGTGCTCCGAAAGGCCTTTATTTGTCCCTTGTACCCCTGTAGAATGTCCCATTTTACCCTTTTTCCCCTCGGTCAAAGTTCCCCTTTTTTTCCCTCTAAATACCCCCAAAATCCCCTTTAAATCCTACATTCACCCCTTATTTGGTCTAATTCCTTTTGTTTTCCTCTTTCGTTAGCCTTTCCTAGCCTTGAAATGCACTAAAAAGGGGAAAAAACCCACTTTCCAACTTATATCATGGCCTAGCCCTTTTCCTGCCAGCCCGCAAACCACTTCCCCACATGACCCCGTGCCAAAACTAGGCGCAAAGGCTCAAAGCGCTAATCACAATTGTAACTTTCGGAGGAGCGTGTTTCTTTGTTATATGAAAAACTCCAATGCGATTGGGTTTTGGTCTTTAAGGCCTCCGCCGTGATCTCCACCGTTGATCTATCGTTTGATCGGACGGCCCGGCGCTAATCGCACTCCCGCTCCGATCGCAATCGGAACTTTCACCGTGCCACTTCTTGTTTCCCCCTGATTGCGACTCCCTGATCAAATCACAGCCATCCATCCACTCGGAATCAATGGCCCAGATCCTGTCGCATCGCGTCCCGTCGCCCCATTATTCTCCCCGCTGATCCAATCTCCGCCGTCGATCCAGACCCAAATCCGATAGCTTGCGCTCAATCGCTCCCATCACAATCACAAGTTCTAAATGTGCCACCCGACTCCATTCACCGATGGCGATCCGCCGATCCCATCCTAGCCGTTGATTTTCCTGTTGATCCGACGGCCCGCGCTCTCCCGCTTCAATCGCAATCACATTTTTCAATTGCTGCCACCTCCCGCCCTTTGCAATTGCAATCTCCCCAATCGAATCTTGACCGTCCGTTAGTCCGAGATCCAACGTCCATAAACCAATCGCACCATCGTTCAATCGGACAGCTGACCCTCCCATTTCTCCCCTCCGATTGGATCGTAGCCGTCGATCTCCCCCTGGGATCTGACGGTCCTGAATGAATCGCCCTCTGCCCATGTTGGGTCCCACCACATACGATCATTTTCATAACATTTTCATTCATTTTAATGCATTCTACCCAACTTCATAAACCATCCCACTGTTTAATCTCCGCCTTCGATCTTCGTCACCAGACCATGATCGAACGGTCCATGAGCATTTCCCCACCGAAAATATATTAGTCGCAATCCACACCATATCACTGCATTGTTCATCATTGTTTCATCTGAAACCACCGTTTCTACCACTGCCGCACTATCATCCTTCCCGCCCTCCATAGCCATCCTTCCCTATGCATGGATTTCATAACAGAGTTGCGTGTTTTTGTACGGTACGAGCGGCGGAAAACCGCCATGTTACACAGTCTTTGTACAGTTACAGAGAAATAGGAAAGGACCATCTTCAGGAGCTGAAATCATGAGGAAGGGTCTGAGAAGACATTATGACAGGGCTCACATTAAAAGAACAGAGTTTAAACTCTGAAAAATCTTCCCTAGATCCATTAAAGCATAGATTTCGAAATCAGAGACAAGCGAGGAAGTGGCAAAGAGTATCAGTGGAAAAACAGAGTGTTTAAGTCCTGTCATTGAAGATTTTGAGCCTTAAACCAATGATTTGAAGGCAGAGTACCAGATCAAAGACATCATGGATCACACGAAAGGCCCAGCGCACAGAAAAATATGTCATCAGGGTAGCTACATCAGCAAAGCGTTCCTACCTATGAAAGGACAAAGTGCCCATATTGTTTCCTTCATGTACCGTGTTCCTGAAGAAAATTCAGCCTTGACCATAGTCCTAAGCTACCAGAGAATTTTTTATGCAGTATGGCGGAATTCACTGTCATTTATTTATCTTTTTTTTATTCACCAAAGGTACTACAGAGTACTGCAACCAAAGTACATTAGGGGCATACCTGGAGTAAATGGAAACCTGAAGAAGATCATTCTTTCGTCCAAGGAGTGCCAGAGATAAATGCGCAGAATTTAAAACTGAATGGGCTTCAACCCTCTTTCTTTTCTAAGTTTTAATGCTTCATTTAGTGTTTCACCTACCTCCTCTGCTCATCTTTCAGATATAAAAATCAAAAAGAAACTCATTGTAAAGGTTTTTGATCCGTTATCCGAGAAATTATAAGCTGTTTCTTTTGAGACATAGTCTCTGTGTAAAGTTGTAAGATAGGCAGAAGAAGATGTTTTCAGATTGAACATTCAGCCATTGGTAATTTTGTACTTGACTGGTGTTTCTCTTTAATATGACAAGCACATTTCTTTGGATCCTGATCTAAAGCTGCGGTGATGTTTTTCTGTCTCTGTGTTTTATTTCATTTCATTTCATTTCTACTGGCTTGCATCAGAAATATGGCATAAGATTTACCCTTGTTAGGTACCCTATGTTTCTACTCTCCTTTCCTTTAATGTTTTTATGCTATATGTGTTATCTAAGGTTTGGTTTCAATTAATTTAACCAGTGTAGTGGATGTTATTTCCTGCTAGCTGATGTATGGATTAATGAATCTATTCTTAGATGTTCTTGTTA
Organism: Pinus albicaulis; assembly: GCA_034641835.2. Taxonomy (NCBI): domain Eukaryota; kingdom Viridiplantae; phylum Streptophyta; class Pinopsida; order Pinales; family Pinaceae; genus Pinus; species Pinus albicaulis. The sequence goes on from CM076584.1 coordinate 501,083,230, forward strand.
GGATTTAATTGAATGAATTGGGAACAATAGGAGGTCTAGAACTACGTCTCTATCTCACTAGGATCCTTTTTAGTTAATTGAACCTTTCTAAGATCCCTCAAGCTGGAGGCCGAAGCATTGAGAGTTCAAAGTCTCTCTTTGATCTCAGGTCTTTAACTTTGTGTTCTAAATCTTTAATGTTTCTTGTCTGAAGAGTTAGCCTTTGGATTTTAGAATCACAGGTGGTCAATGGTATGCCCTGTCCCTGGAACTAATTTCTAAAGGTCACCTCAGATGGTTTCCTTGCTTTCACCTTCTCTCTTACCATTTCATATCACACAATCATCTTTAAGATCCAATGCTTTAGATGACTAGCCCAACTGAAAGCCTACACATTGAATAGCAATTAAACCCTTTCCTGAATCCATTTCCCAATGGTCTTGAATGTTCCCTGGGGTATCTCTCCTTTGCCTAAAACCCTCTTTGCTCATCCTTGTCTTATATCGAACCTCTCTTTCCTGATTCCCAACAACCAAACATACATCAAACAAACAAACCTCGAGCCTTATAACTAGCCTAATAGCTTAACACTGAGCTTCAAAGTCATATACCTTTGACATATCATAGAGAGATCCCTCTCTGGATCCAGGAGGGCTAGATCCTGAGGTGTGAAAGTGGTTTTGATGTTGTCTCATCTTTTGGTCTTTCCAATCTGGCCAAAACATGGGAACCCCAACAAATCCTAGGAATGTTCTTAATCCATTGATGCCCAATCCAAAGCAATCACAACACACCAAATCCAATTTATTCAATAAACTCAGAGTCTATATCATATTAAACTTAGCAACCAACGAACATGTAAAATGAGGCCTCAATGTAGTATTTAACTAGAAAAGGAGGACCAAAAACCTAACTAGGGTTTCCAAAATGTCATTAATACATCATAAATGCCATTTTTTTTCCAAAGAGACCACGCAAGGCCCAAGGCACAAAATATCTAACTTAATAAATGAAAAATAACTTCAAACATAAATTCTGAGCTAAATAGGAGTGATTTGCCTCAAAATTCCTCAAAAATATATTTTTTCAATAAATTTGTGTGTTTTGTTGACTTTGCAGGCAAGGGCGCAACACTGAGGTCCAAGGGCATAACGCATGCACTGGAAAAATTGGCTATTTTGCGACCAAGATTTGGAGGCCTTCCAGGTGTCCAAATGAGCTCCATGATAGCTCATTGGAAAGCTTGTCCAGTCTACTTTCAAAATATGCTTTTAGTTTCTAATTGGATTTCATTTTCCTACTCAAAAACTCAATCTCCCAAGACTTTCTCAGGGCGCAACGCCAGCTCTAAAAAAAGGGCAGAAAGGTGATTTTTTGGGTGTTTTTGGCACTTTTGGAGTACCAGCTCTGCTCCAAATGATCATAAATTTTGTGAGGGTAATTTACTTGGCCTAAGGATTCTGAAAATGTAAACCATTCCTCAAAATATTTCCCCAAAAAAGAGCACAACACCAGTGGCACTGCGCTTTTGGCCCTTCTTTCTGTTGGCCAACTGTCAAGGTTTTAAAATTGTGCAAAAGGGATTTTGCTTGTTAAGAACTCCTATAATCTACTTGTCTTCTTTTATCTTCATTTTTGGCCTTTGATTTGTCCTTAATATTTTTTAGTTTATGCCTTTAAGACTAATATGCCTTCTAACATCTGTCTTAAGCCTCTAAGCCTGATTTTCCTTTACTGCTTGTTGTATCCCTGAGTGGATTTGATATTGGAAATTTGATGAGATAATGACATTTGCTTCTGCATGGACATAAACTCATCCTTTTCATATTTATCACTTTTACTCTTCCTTTATCTCTTCCATGGTGAATCCATATCAGCAAAATCAGTTCCCAACATGTGCTCTCTGCAATCATTCCAGTTTCTCCTCTTGACATCCTTAAACTTTGTTTGGAAACCCAAGGGTGTTGATGTGAATATTGAGATGGAAAGAGGGTAATAGAATGGAAGCCTATGCAAGTGAATGGAAGGAGTGTATGAATGAAGGTCATGGAGGTATGGATAGGCTTATATGTAAGACCACGCTCAATACTGAACCCCTTTGTTTATGATTTATTTTCTTTCTAAGTAGATGAAATGATGGTAAACATTGATTCCTAGTTTAAGCACTTAGGGCTTCTTTTTAGGGTTTCCTTTTCTTCCAAATAAATCATGAAAAATGATTGAAGATATGGTTAGGGAATTTAATTACCCTTGAATCTATTTGTAGGTCCTTTGGCAGGAGTCTGGAACAATTTTTGAGGTGATCTCAGCATTTGTAGGGCTTAGAAGCCTTCCTGGCCAAACGCGCAGCGCCGGTCCTGAGCGCGCAGTGCCAAAGGCTTTCTTCACTAGGCCTGTCGAGCAAGAGTGCAGTGCTCTTCCAGGAATGTAGCACCCACTTCTAGGTGCACAACGCCTTTAGAAAATTCACAAGGAAAAAGTTTCAAAGGTGCAGCGCCAAGCTAAGCGCGCAACACCAGGAAATTTTGTCCAATTTTGACTTAAAAACTCCCAATTTCTTCTTCTTTTGAAATTATAATGTTTTGCAATGTAACAATGAATGCCTTGAAGTGCAGAATGGAATTATAGGCACATGGAAGTTTGATTTATCTTTATGAATCCACTTTCTAATGTTTTCAAAGTCACTTTCTGTTTGCCTTTCTCACTAATTTTCTTTGACCTTTTGCTTGCAAGTGACTAAACTGATGAATTTGACCTTTCTTTTTCTCCTTGAAGCATGAAAATTTTATCTTGGAAACTTTAGGATGTTTACACAATAGCAACCTCTTCAAAAACCTCCTTTGTCCCCACCATGGAGTTCAGACCATGTTTTTACCTTCTTTGACACTTCTAGTTGCAGGTGACTGAAAACACTGCCTTTGACCTTTCTTTCACTACTTAAGACATGACAAGCTTATTAAACACTTTTGGGACTTAGCCAGATAACAACTTATTCAACTCCTTGTGTTATTTTCACCATGAAACTCAACTTAAACATCTCACCTTTTTGCTTGTAATTTGCAGGAGTTATGAAATTTGCTTTTCTTCTGATCTTGGGGATTTGACATGTTTATTTTGACATAGCAGTAGCTTCAAAATTATATTTTGTTCCTATTATGGATTCCAACTCATCTCTTTACCGTCCCTATGCCATTTATGCAATTGATCATTGTGTTGGCACTCTGCTAGACCATCAAGTGCAAAACCCTAGTTTTCCTTAAGGCCAAATTGCTTCCCTTTCTTCTGGTGTAAGTTGTCTTCTCTTAGGAACAAAACATCTACCTTATCAATTACTTCTGCTGATGGACCTCTTAACACTCCCGCAAAAGCACCAAGTTTGCCTATTTTCCTCATTTTCAAACTCTGAAACTGAATGGATAGTCTTTCTTTCGAACTCTTTAGGTTTTTCTTGAGTAACTATGTGTTGACCTTCTATTACATCTGAGCCAGCTTCTTCACAAAGGAAAAATCATCACCTGAAACATCCATAGATGACCTTAGACACATGAAACCCTAATTGACCTAGTGGGATGGTTTTTTGACCTGATCTTGGACTAAGAATGGATTGGAGGCTTCAAGTTGGCAAAACAGAATATTTTTCAAAGTGCAGTATTGAAGATCCAAAATCCAATATACTTGATTTATCAAAAGAGCTTATAGAGACAGTTTTGAGACCATAAATTCTTGAGGGACCTGGGGAGCATGGTAATGAGTTGGCCAATAGGAAAACATGGATGGAAAGTGGAATTATGGGAAAGGGAAAAACATAGTAATGAATTCAAAGGCAGAGAAAAGGATGGAGATGAGTGGCACAAGCCCATAAGGATTTTTTTAGGAGTGGCGCGGTGACCATGAAATGGCAAGGTTGATAGAATAGTGAAAAATTTCCTATAATGATAATGAAGGCAATGAGATTTCTAAAACTCACAATGTTCAAAGAATGTTTTTTTTAGAAATCTAGAACCAATATTTATTCATCTATAGATAATGAAAAATATTGATGACTAACAAAATAGAAAACTTAAATAAACCAAAGAAAATTGTGAAATCTTGAAGCATATTTTGCCTCATTAAGGAAACAACTAGATAAGCTCAACAAAAACATGAAAGGCTCTTAAATATTATACACAATTCTCAACAATCCAATATCACCATATGAAAATACTAGCCTTGTTTATATGGGTGAGGATTCATACAAATAATATGTAAACCCCAAGTCACCAGGAAAGAAAGTTGAAGAAAATCCTAAAATCTCCAATCCCTATAAGAGCAAGGACAATAGTTGGGAGGATTTTGGAATCACTGCTACACTATTCTCAAAAATCAAAGATCACCATATTGAAATACTATTCTTGGTTATATGGGCGAGAATTCATACAAAAAATATGTAAACCTCATGTCACTAGGAAATAAATTTGAAGGAAATCATAAAATCTCCAATCTCAGTAAGAGCAAGGATAGATGTAAGGAGGAGTCTGAAATCACTATTACACAAAATAGCTATGTTGATGCTCTCAATAAATACATTGAAAATGCAGGTAGAAATATGATAAGGGACAAGGAATAGAAACATTCTCCAAATAATATCAACTTCAAAATAGATATTCCATTAAGACAATCCTTGTCAATGAGGTATCAAACCATTTTTCTTTGTCATTATTTTTCTTGCAAAATTTTTGGACATAAAGAAAAATATTATAGATAGAAAAATGGGAGTTGGTTATATCATAAAAAGGCTAGGACATTTGAGCTTTGAAAAATTGGTAAAAATCAACAAAACACAAGCAATGAGAGATATGCCCAAAATATTGAAACCAATAAGTGCCATGTGTGAATATTGCCAACATGGAAAATATAGAACAGTGAGATTCAAGTCAAAGGAGTGTTCAACATCAATACCACTAGATATTATTCACACAAATCTATGTGTACTAAGAAGAACACCAACCCTGTAAGGTGAAAGGTACTTTATGATGTTTATTGATGATTATACTAGAGTGGTTTGGGTTGCATTTATTAAAGAAAAATCAAAAGCATTAGATACTTTCAAAGCATTCAAATCCTTAGGTGAAAATGAAAATTATCTAAGATAAAATAGAAGAGGTGAATATACATCAAATGATTTTAATGAATTATTTGAGAAATATGGAATCAAGAGAAAACATTCATTTGCAAGAAATTCACAAAAAAATGGAGTTGTAGATAGAAATAAAAAGTCAATGTAAGAAATAGAAAGGACAACGTTGTTAAAGGGTAAATTACCATATCATTTTTGGAGATAAGCAATTGTTGCATCAATCTGCATCATGAATATAGCACAACTCCAAGTTAGTAGTGAAAAGGCATCGTATGAGATATAGAAAGGCAGGATGACTTCAGTTCAGTATTTCAGATTTTTTGGAAGCAAGTGTTACATGAAGATAAATGATGATAATTTGGGAAATTTTGAATCTAGAGAAGACGAGGTAATTTTCCTTGGATACTCAATATCAAACAACACTTACAAATGCTATAATGAAATACTATGCAAATTTATGTAATATTGATGTAAGAAAATAGAAAGCTTGGGACGAGACAAAAGTAGAAAAAACAAATGAAAATTCAAAAGATACCATCTACAAGGACCAAGGAGAGCCTACTATAAAGGTAGAAAAAAAAAGGAAGAAAAATCTCCACCCACTACAATAGGAAGAAAAAACCTAGAGAAGAATGACCAATTCACCAAGAAAATTCAATTTTTCCTTGCTATAAAATGGAACCAAATTAATTTGAACAAGCCAGTGAGGACTAGCATTGGGTGAATGCTATGAAATCAGAATTGAATCAAATTGAGAAAAATGGAACCTAGGAACTTATGCCATGACCAAAAGATAAAATTGTGATTGAGACTAAGTTGGTATTAAAAAACAATATGAATGAAGAAGTGAAAATGATCGCAAATAGGGAAATACTTGTTTGTAGGGGCTATGCAAAAATTGAATGAATTGACTTCAAAGAAACTTTTGCTCCAGTTTCTAGATTGGAAGAAATAAGAATATTTTTGGAACTTGTGTGTTTGAAAGGCTTCAAAGTTTATCGTATGGATGTGTTGTAGCAAATAAAAACGAACGCGTGCCCCCTCCCCCCCCCCCCCATTCTTTTTTATTTATGGCATAATAAAAATGGGTACCCTTTTTAGTTTTTTTCAACTTATATTTTTCTTTAAAATTGCTTTAAAAAACTCAAAAAAAGTCCTAAATTTTATATTTTATTAAATATATAACTTTAAGGCTTTATTACATGCATTAATAAATTAATTAAATAAGGGAAAAGGCAAGAACCATCGCATCTAAGTGCTTTTAAAAGACCAACATTTAATTATTATTTGCATCAATAAAAAAATTTATTAAACCTTCACATGTTTTGTTTTATGGCTTGACACATCACCCGAAATCTCTTCCCTAAATATTTTGCAAACAACTCCTTTCCATTCTCCTTGGGATCAACTTTCGAGCCAATGCAATCATACACGCTAGCAAGGCATTATGAGCCCCCTTCATCCATGTATCATCCTCAACCTCTCTTATTTGTGCCTCACTTACTTTTCCTTTCCAAGTTATCTTGGAACATCTCTCCTGAATTTATCCTTTGACACTTCAACGAAAAGAGTTGGGGACAAAATCCTGGGACAACTTAGCATACACCTCTACTTGTAAGCCCTTCTCCCACTTCTACTCTAGTTATCTCATTGGTCCTTTAGCTCCCTCGTTCCATGTAATCCCAATATTACTACCTCGGATCGTTTAACACACACTCCTATTGTTTCTTCTTAGATCCCATCCCTGGGATGAATCAACCCATCTACGCAGCAATTATATTGACTCGTAGTTTTTTCTAATGGATCACTTTATCTTTACCCTCGATGTCATCTTGGATCTAGTCATTTTCATAAACTCCTTAGCACATGCTCTTTGTTTCTTCTAGGCTTTAGTTTCCAGGTTGATGTAAATAGCCACCACAACTACCAACTCATCACTCATCCAAATAAAATCATTCCAGCTGTCATTCCTGAACAATTTTCATATTGACATGGTAAATTGAAAGGCACACCTAGAATTCATTTTTTGTACCTACCACCATTCATGCATTTTAACTCTTACATGAAAATTTTAATGATTTAATGGTTGAATGTAGTTATATTAAATTTATTAGGTCCCTATAATACTAGTGTATCCCCTTGTTGCTATTAGTGTAGCCCCATTATTGTTATTGTTGTGCCCATGTAGTCCCCATATTGTTAGTATTGTGCCCCATAGAATCCCACTATTGTTATTGTTGTGCACTTACATTTTTATTGTTATGTTAGCTAGGATTATATTCTGACCCATTAGACTCCTATATATAGAAAGGAGGTTTCTTCATTTGTATCACCCAATAATTGTTCATTTATGTAATATAAAGGAGGTTTCTATAATATCCCAAAAGGGAGAATGCAGTAATACTCAAACACAATATGAGAACTACAGCAAGATAAAAAATAAATATAAAGAAAATATCAGAATTTACAGAGAAGTTGAGCCATTTTATTATATGGAGATGATTCAGTTACACAATGTACAAAATATGAGTAGGTCTAGCCAAAGAGATGGCCTAGAATCACCCTGAAAACATGCCAAAATAGGCACTGCGTAACTGGAGAGCTGCAGGAAGCAAATATTGTGCTATCCCTTCAGCAGAATATGAATATATGACTGCAATCTGAAAAGGAAAATGCAGATCTACTAAAATATGGAGCTCTGATGATGCCAATATTCAAGATCTGGCCAATGTGATGGATTCCCAAGATAACCCAGAAAGGATTTTCCAGATCTACAACTTTGGAAAATCACCCTCCTAGGGCTTGATCCTTAATCTGTTGGGATTACATATCTAAGGCTAGATCTAACAATTATATGGTTGAAATATGTCACAAGATCAGATCTAAGCTTGAAGGTTTGATCCCTCCTTTAGATCTACAAGCTAGAAGCTCTAGATCTAGCTTCTCAATCCTCCAATAATGCTTACAGCTGCTGCAACACAACTGCTCATAGAAACTGAAATGTAAGGGAAAGAAAGGCCTTATTCCTACTGAAATATACTTGAATAAACTCCAGGTTGATGGAAATACTGATGTCCAGGTGAGGGGATGGTCACTCACAGGATTACTAGCTGAAATGCTAGCAACTTCCTTTCTCCTTTTGGATCTGAAAAATGGATAGCATAATTCTTGAAGGTATTACTACTGATAGGAGGTCAATAATTTTTTTCCTGATGCCAGATCTGATATGAAGCTCTAGGAATGATGATATTTAAGCCCAAGGTGATAGGAATAAACCTTCACCAGTTCTCCAGCTGAAATACTGAAGACAACCTCCACCTTCCAAACAGATCTTCAAAAATATGCAATTTCTAAGTATGAATGTTCTGCAGAAAGTAGGAAAATATATGTGGCACCAATGCCTGATATAGAATTAAGTACAATACTCTTTCCAGAGCTACTCAAACAAAGAGGTGGGATTCCCGACCAAGAACACCCTATGCTAAACAACACTTGCAATCTCTGCTAAACATCCCAAGAAAGAAATGGAATGTCATATGAAAATTCCAAATCTAAATAGATCCTCAACATCAAAAAACTCAAGCATGTCCTCATTATTGCCTTCATCTTATTTATATAATGTTTGAGCCTTCTCATTCCTTGGCCCTCATCTAAACTGCGTTGTGCATGTGGAAAATATTATCCATGTTTGACTGCGCTGTCTATCCAAGTCATCCATCATGTCTAGGTGCAATGGACACCCTCTCCATCATATGTGCATTAATTGCACAACTTCCTACATCATCTCATCATGAATGCTCCATGATCTTCTATTTGATCTTGTCAAGATCTTAGTTGACTGTGTCAACCTCCATGATCTATCTCATTAATGAGACATGATCTCCCAATTTCATTCACATTAGTAGTTGCTCAAATACCTCATTATGTAGATCTAGGCTTAATTAATCCACATTCACACACAAAAAGTGGATATTTATTCATATTGAGGATTATGGGTCCCTCCTCCCTTTTATTTACTTAATTCATTAAGAAAATTAAGAACTCTAATATTTCAGATATGAGGTGAAAATTTGGGAATATTACAGTCCTCCCTGGCAAAGTGTTGATTGTACTCAAGCAACTACAAAAGTGGATGCTACAACAAACATTCCCCCTCCAAATGGCATCATCATGTGGAAGGTCTCCCCATCTGTCACAATGTGCTATGCATGTCCAGCTCCAAAGCTGCCTCTCTAGAATGTCTAGAATGGCCTCCAACTGAAAAGTTATATAACCTTCCTCATTGATGAATCTTCAAGTGGAAACCATATGATGACCAAAGTTATCCTCTATACATGAGATACATAATATAAAGTGGTTCATTCCCAAAATGGAAAGTTTCAATTCATGAACTATCTCTCCAACCCATGATACATAGAGTAGATTACATTCATCAATGCCCTCATCATTAGCCATGTTGGCCATGTAGGAATCAAACATCACATCATCATAGTGAAAAAAAAGAAGTAGAGACATATGGAAAAACATGAAAAATGTCAAACCATATTCTCCTAATAACAACCAACGCAGCAAAGCCTCATGTTGTCATGCTAGATCACCATGAAAACAAGTAAGAGAGCCATACTCTCTCAAAAGTAGCCATCTCAGCAATTCCTTTTGCTGCCATACCACATCATCATTGTACCAAATGTAGTGGCCATATTCTCTCAAGAGAATCCACCTCAATAAGGCATCTTGCTGCCCCATCACAGCATCATCATACCATGTACAATGATCATAATCTCCCAACAGAAGCCAACGTTGTAAGGCCTCCTTTTTCCATCCTCCAACAATGTCATGCAATGTATGGGAAGAATTCAGCCCATACTCTCCCAATAGTGACCAAAGAAACAAGGATTCTTGCTACCTCCTTGAATTATCCTGATGCAAGTCATGGAGAAACAATAAATTAATGGACATGTGAGATGTCTCATCAACATAATACAAACAAGCTCCTTTATGCCACATCATGTGAGAGTAATACTTTCTCCCAAACCCAAGTACATAAATGAACATGAGATACATCCCAAACAAAAATACATGTAAATACATGAGACATATCCCAAACAAGAGTAAATACATGGACATAAGATATAACATGTGATGTCCAAACTCTCTTCTCAACAACCATAGTATCCATGCCTTTTTCTTATGCATTCTATCATTGAGACATAAGACACGAGACAAGAAAATATGAACCTTTAGGTAGTAACCATACTCACCCAAGAGAAACCAGCGCAACCATGCTTCTTGCTTGCATGTATCATAGATCTGCAAGTGGTTTGGAAACCCCTTGCTCCATACTACCAACCATTCATCCCAATGTGGATGATGGATCTCATTCTACAAATACTTGGTATCTTCCCATTGTAAGTCAGCAACCTCCTCAAACTGATGAAGAACCTTGCACTCCATGAAATGTTGAAGTGCACCTCCAATGAGATATTCTTCTCATCCATGACCTTCCAAAACCAATGAGGTTCTGGATCTACTACAAGTAGAAGTCTCTCCTTGAGCTGTGAGATGCTCATTGAGAAAGTGTCATCATGAAAGGAGAAAATATTTCTCATATCAAGATGTCTACCCTTCATCATCTTAACCTCCATTGCTTCATGAGTGAAGCTACCTACAGAATGCTCCAAGAATAATGGGGCCTCATCATTATCACTACTACTAAGTGACAACGCTGTATATCTGCAAGGTAAGACATATACTGTCTCAAAGAAAGGTACAATACTGATCTCATAACCAGTCATTGTACATAGGATCATGCTCATCCCTTCTTCTAAAACTCTACACTTCAGCTCAAGAGGTTGAATGTAGTCCATCCATGAAAAACTGGGATAGATTTTCATCTCCTCCTTGATTAGATCAAGGATCCTCTACATTGTGATTGTTTGCTGCTTCAAAACAACATTTTGATCTAACCCTTGGTTATGCATTGGCCCTGATGGAATGTCCCATAAGTCTCAATAAGATCTACTAAAACAATAGGTGATGAATGAGTATGCATACCTTGGATCAACTGATGTGTGGGAACCTCTTGATAGAACACAAGAGTTCCTCCAACCGGGACAATGGTGTATCCAACTGCTGGTAAGAGAGATGTTTTCTCTTTTACCAATGAACCAGCACTGGAATCTTCCTCCTCTTCCTCATGCTTATCCTAAATCATGCATGGGACTCTATGTGTCAAGAGCTCAAGACTATCTTGCAAGATTGCAAGTGTCTCTCCTCCAGATGTAAGTACTTCTACAGCTAGTGGTGAATGTAGTGAATTCTTGTCCAAAGTTACAAGAATGACATCCTCCTTTGTTTCCTTAGGAAATTTCTCTTTGTGGCTCATCTTTGTCTTCTTTACATCAAACTTCTTCCTCAACTTGTGAAATAAATCTGAATATTTAGTCACTTTTTCATGCTCCATGTGACTAAACCACCAATCCTTGGCTTCACCTAAGAGATGAAGTGCTGCAATTTGGAAAACCTCTCTTTCAGCCACAGGATGTAGCATGAAAAATGTATCTAACTCTTTCCTCCAAGCCTTAACAGTGCTTGAGGAAGACCCATCAAATGTAGGCAGATAGAATCTATTGTGCCTCTTCCTTCTATTGCTGCTATAGGATATTATTTCTTCCTTTATTTCAAATAATTATTGGAGAGTTAGAATTTCTTTGAAAGCTTTAGACTCTTCCTTGTAATCTTCAAGATACAAACTGAGAGTCTCATGAGTTTGAGGTTCTCTTCTTTCTTCATTTCTATACCTCTCACCTCCTTCAAATAAAGTGGACATAGTATATATATGAGGAGATCTATGATCCTCCGGTCCTCTTTTCTGCTGATAAGAAGTGCTTGGAACTCCCTCTTCAAATATTCTTCTTGGATCCTTCCTTTGCCTTTCCTTCTTCATTTGATAGACCTCCTTGGAGATATCTTGCATGGATCTAAAGAGAGGAGTAGAAAAATTATCCTCCTTCATGATATATCTCATATATCTTCTTTTTCTTTTGATGCAAAAGATGAAGTGTCCACAAGCTGAGCCAAAGATCATGCTCTGATACCACTATAATATCCCAAAAGGGAGAATGCAGTAATACTCAAACACAATATGAGAACTACAGCAATATAAACAATAAATCTAAAGACAACATCAGAATTTATAGAGAATCCGAGCCATTTTATTATATGGAGATGATTTAGTTACACAATGTACAAAATATGAGTAGATCTAGCCAAAGAGATGGCCCAGAATCACCCTGAAAACATGCCAAAGTAGGCACTGCGTAACTATATAGTTGTAGGAAGAAAATAATGCGCTGTCCCTTCAGGAAAATATGAATATATGGCTGCAAGCTGAAAATGAAAATGCATATATACTAAAATATGGAGCTCTGATGATGCCAAGATTCAAGATCTAGCCAATGTGATGGATTCCCGAGATAACCCAGAAAGGATTTTCCAGATCTACAACTTCGGAAAATCACCCTCCTAGGGTTTGATCCTTAATCTGTTGGGATTAAAATATAAAGCTAGATCTGACAATTAGATGGCTGAAATATGTCACAGGATCAGATCTAAGCTTGAAGGGTTGATCCGTCCTTCAGATCTACAAGCTAGAAGCTCTAGATCTAGCTTCTCAATCCTCCAATAATGATTACAGCTGCTGCAACAAAACTTCTCATAGAAACTGCACTGTAATGGAAAGAGAGACCTTCTTCCTACTGAAATATGCTGCAATAAACTCTAGGCTGATGGAAATATTGATGGCCAGGTGAGGGGATGGTCCCTCATAGGATTACTAGCTAAAATGCTAGTAACTTCCTTCCTCCTTTTGGATCTGCAAAATGGACAGCGTAATTCCTGAAGGTATTACTGCTGGTAGGAGGTCAATAAGTTTTGGCCTAATGCCAGATCTGATATGAAGCTCTAGGAATACTAATCTTTAAGCCCAAGGTGATAGGAATAAACCTTCACCAGTTCTCCAGCTGAAATACTGAAGACAACCTCCACCTTCCAAACTGATATTCAAAAATTTGCAATTTCTGAATATGAATGTTTTGCAGAAAGTGAGAAAAGATATGTGGCACCAATGCCTAATGTAGAATGAAGTAAAATACTCTTTCCAGAACTACTCAAAGAAAGAGGTGGGATTCCCGACCAGGAACAACCTGTGCTAAACAACACTTTCAATATTTGCTAAACATCCCAAGAAAGCAATGGAATGTCATATGAAAATTCCAGATCTAAATAGATCCTCAACATTAATAAAATAAAGCATGTCCTCATTCTTTCCTTCATCTTCTTTATATAATGTTTGAGCCTTCCCATGCCTTGGCCCTCATCTAAACTGCGTTGTGCATGTGGACAAGATTATCCATGTTTGACGACATTGTCTATCCAAGTCATCCATCATGTCTAGGTGCAATGTACACCCTCTCCATCATGTGTACATTAATTGCACAACTTCCTCCAAAATCTCATCATGAATTCTCCATGATATTTTGTTTGATCTTGTCAAGATCTTAGTTGACTGTGTCAACCTCCATGATCTATCTCATTAATGAGACATGATCTCCCAATTCCATTCACATTAGTAGTTTCTTAACTACCTCATTATGTAGATATAGGCTTAATTAATCCACATTCACACACAAAAAGTGGATATTTATTCATATTGAGGATTATGGGTCCCTCCACCCTTTTATTGAGTTAATTCATTATGAAAATTAAGAACTCTAATATTCCAAATATCAGGTGAAAATTTGGGAATATTATAGTTTCCCCCTCGAAGAGGCTAATTTCTAAGTCGTTAATCTCCCTTTTATTCTATTTTGTGAGTTGGTTTCATAACATTTGGAATCAGATCATTCTGTAAATACTTTCCTATGATTGGACATATTTCAAAAGAATTTTTTAGCAAAGTTGCTACAAGAAAAGTTTTTTAAGAAAGAGAAATGAGGTGTAATTGAAAAATTATGCTATGATCCCACCGAATATTATGAAACCAACTCACAAAATAGAAGAAAATATAGATCAACGACTTAGAAATCAACCTCTTTGAGGGGGAAACCTCCTTTACATTACATAAATGAACAATTCTTGGATGATACAAATGAAAAAACCTCCTTTATATATATGAGTCCAATGGGTCACAATATAATTCTATCTGACATAACAATAACAATGTAAGGGAACAACAATAACAATAGTGGGATTCTATGGGGCACAATAATAATAATATGGGGACTACATGGGCACAAAAATAACAATAATGGTTCTACACTAATAACAATAATGAGCTACACTAGTATTATAGGGACCTAACAAAATTTATGGGTTTTATTGCATTTATCTAGTGAATAAATTTTTAACCCTGGTTTTCCTCTATAATAGCATATCACCTCTGTGAGCTCTATATCAATTGCCAAGATGGTGAGATAAAGAGGAAGATGCATGTCCAGCCACCAACATGGCGACTCCTGGAAGTAATTAAGGAGAATATTCCCATTTCCTTCCTCTTTTCTGATTATATGTGCATGACAGACTCTAGAATTTCATCTTGGAATGCAATGTATAATTTACTAAAGGAATAATTACCAAAAAAAGATTACTCAAAGCTGACAGCAATGACTGTGGAGCAGGGTGGCAACAAAAATTCTAATATGACAAATCAATATTACTCAAAATATTTTTTACAATTAATTTATTCTCACCCCAGACTTCTTCCCTACATAATTATGATTCACTGGGTGTTTGAGAACGTGAAAAACATGGAGAGGCAATTGATCACTTCACGGGGAATAGTCACTGGCTCCTTCAAGCCATAACACATCAGGGTATGTATGAATTTTCTTAGCCATAGCTTCTTATAGTTTTTATTTTTGTGATATTTGTATGAAATATGAATGCGAAAATATGTAGAGAGAGCTCCCTGGTTTGATTAGATATTATAGGAGAGACCGCAAAAAGCATAAGGAGGAATCATCACGTAAATATTCCATACAATCCTTAAATCCTCATTTTTTTATGTTTCTTTTATGCTATGTAGCTTATTTACTTATCAAAATGTCTTGCACTTTCCATTAGATTTAGTCCCTCTTACTCATAAGGCTTATGATGGATTTATTTTCAACTGGGCCAAATATTATCTGAAAATCATGCAAAGAACCATTAAATTTTAGGGCTAGAATTTTATTTTCTATAGATAATTTCATTTTCAAAATTATCCATCATTTACACATTACATTCACCCCATAACATCATATAAATATTAGCAATTATGTAGAGATAACAATAAAAATCAATGATGTAGTGTAACAATAAAGAACAGTAAAATAAAATCATGCACAATAGAGACATCAGGAGTTAGGTCAGAGATGAGGGAAAAAACCCACAAGGGGGAAAACCCAACCAGATTCTTATTCTATTAGATATTCATGAATTGTTCAGTTAGGATACAAAGTACAATTAGAATACATCACTGCATGCCTCCTATATCCAACCAAATCAGTTCACAACTTCGTTTTTGAACTAAAAAAAGCATGTCCAAGGGAGTTGTTATCATATCACTATCATGCACTACCATCAATAATTATTTTGAACACACTACTACCACATTAAGGTTGTTTCAATAAGGTCACTACAATATATGGTTATTTTCAAATTCATCAAATGTCACGATATGCTAGCTCACTGATATGCTAAGGTTCACCGCCATGTTGAACTCAACACCATCTCTCTAAGTCATTGTCAGTGTCCAACATTGTTTCCTTAGATTATTGACACATTATGCCATTGTTTCTAGATCGTCTTCTTACAACCATCGCCATCTCATTGACACTTAGGTCATTGTATTACTGATAAATAGATTATTGTATCATTTTCATTTGGCTTACTGTGATATCTAGGGTTACTTTCTCTTGATGGTGTTGGACCTGCCAACATTTAAGGGATATCCCTGATATGAATTCCCAAATAGACCTCACACCGTTTGTAGTAGGAGTCCCAACAGTGGGGTGTTAATTATTTGCCTTGGTTTGCAAAACACATAGAGTGGTGCATAGTGTCTTTGGTGAGAAACATTTTGTGACCCTGCAAAGAGTCAAGTGTGATGCATGATGGTTCCAACACACGAAGGGGAAAATGACGTCTTCCCCTTAGAATACTATAATAGTACGTAGTTTGGAAGGAACACATGAGAAAAATTACATCACATGAACTAACAAGAGGAATAGTCCACAAGTTAGGATGACAAATTAATACATCAGCACACATCCAACAAGATTCATATAAATGAAAAGGAAATATTTATTATGAATAGGTGTAAGTTAAATAACATATATTGAAAATACAATAAGAGTAGTCCTACTATATCCACAACATATACATGAAAGCGTTCTGACTATGAGTTTTATTAAAAGTGATAGTTCCAATCATGCGTACAACACTGACAAACCACTTGCCCAAATATTGAAACATGAAGTCTACAACACATGCTCCTCCAAAGAAGTATACTACCTCTATGCTACGGAGAATTCAAGGCTATCACAAAACTCCCAAGCTCTTCCTAAGCCTAAGCCTATCCAAAAACTTGGTTCCCAAAATCCATTTACATGAGCTCTAAGGATGTATTTAAAATAAAGGGGGGTGACTCTTCACATGCCCCTTTGTGACTCTTGGAATCCCCTCATGACTCTTTAAATTCTTTACAAAATGACTCATTACATTACAATATGACTCTTCACATTCCAATATGGAAACTTGGAATTTCACTTTTACAAATACTTACAAATAATATTACATTTTCCACTCATATCCATATGAGACAAAATAGGGTAGAGACAAATTGACAACCTAACAAGACAAAATAATATAATTCTTGAGTTTGGGTCAAATATATCTCACCAACTTCTACTTGATGCTTCTAAGTCACATATTGATTCCAAGCTTGGTACTGTGCGATTAAATCCAAAAAATCCATGATGGTTTCAAGATGGAAGCAGACTCTAGCCTCCATAGCATCCTAGTGCAATGATTTGGATCTAGTATTAACCTCTTTCTCAACCAGGAGGAACATTATTATGATATGAACAAGACCACCAATGTAGCTTTTCATGTTCTATCTATTCGACTCCAAATCCTCCTTGGGAGCAATTTGTTTCAGCTGCTCCAAATACTCTTCGACCTCCTGCCTAACTTGATTTTTGCACTTATATTAGGTGATTGAGATGAATTATGGGATCTTGTGGGTTCTCACCATGAAATATAAACTATTTTACAACCATACATAAGATGCATGAATGTTTCCAATGAATGAGGCAAGTTGCTTGTTGTTCTAGATCAAGATTTGAACCTTTTCTTTCTCCAACTCTGCCTATGACTTCATCTTCTTTACCAAACTGAGTGGTGCCCCCTTGTATCACATTTTCCACCTTTTCATGATGGCGATGGTAGTTTTCACATTCTTAAGAATCTTGAAAAAATATTTACTTTGAAACTTCATGCCATGCAAGAGAACAATTGCCTTATGTATGGTCATGAGTTCCTCATAGAGGTCTTGCATGGTCTCTCCAAGTGCGGATACTTTAAAAAGTATCTGATCCATATTTATGCAAGAAAACACTAAAATACGAAAATAATCATAAACATAGAGATGCAATGAAAAATATATGTCATTTCATTAATATCAAATAACTGAAATAAGCTTACAGGCATAATGGAAATAAACTATCTCGGGTGATGGTAGGTTATCTTTGAGAAGAGATGTGGTGGATACATGCATCTAAACTATGTTACAATGAGACTCAAAGGCCTATTTATTATTGAGAAATAATGGAAAACCCTAAACATCTAAAAACCTAACCCTAGGAGATGAAGTGCCAAAATTGTGGGCCCCGTTGGAGTAAATTGGTACATTAACTTCCCGGGGTCATAACGTTGGCATACGATCTTCATTTGATGTGTACAATACCTCATTAGAAATAAATATCCGAGGACTACAAATTTTGAGTTACCAAATTGACTCATGCTGGTCCCATATTTCCCAAAAAAATGACGTTTAGTGCCTCAAAACGGCTCCGGAAGATTAGGACCTAAAAAACTACCAAAAATAATAAATTGTGCTAAACTTGAAAGAAAAAATGGTGGGCCCCAAGTGGAATAGGCGAGTAGCCACCAATATCCACCTAGATCATTCCTCCCCAATTAGGAATAAATGGTCCCCATTATGTTGAGTTCCTCCATGAAATGAGGAAACTTTTGTTGAACTTGGTCCCTGGTGAGCCACTTGTCTTGGTGTAGGAGTTGGCCAGCTTTCACAACCCGATACAATTGGATCTTCTGTGTGTGAGTGTTCTTAATTTTCTTGTCCATGATTTGATTAGTTGTGTCATTTTCCATGTAGTCGAGGTTTAGCTCTAGTTGTGTGATTTGTTCTGCCATGTGTGACGTGTCTAGTAATGGTGGAAAGTAGGGCCAAAGGAGGCCCACATTGAACACTAGGTGCAGACCAAGAAATTGTGGGATATTGAGGTCAAAGGCATTATCGCTTACAGCCTTGGTGATGGTGTATGACCCATATCAGAGCAAGAAAAGCTTGCAGTGGGGTCCATAGAGGCACCCCTTCTTCAAATGTAGCCAAACTTTGTCACCCACTTGGAACTTGTGTGGCACCCGATGTTGATCATGTCACTGCTTGTACTTATCATTGGCTCTATCAAATATGTCATGGACCTGTTGGAAAATGAGTTGAATGCACTCAATGAATTTGTTCACCTCATCAGCTTCGGACTATACATGAGCTGCATTTGTGTGAGTAGCTGCAAATGGTATGGCCAAATCAATGGGACATAGTGGTTGAAATCCCAAGCCCACCTAAAAGGTGTTGTGGCCAGTTAAGTTGTGTAGTGCCCAGTTATAGTTGTGATGGAAATAGGGGGGCTTTCATCCCATGTGTGTGCATGGTTCGAGTTGTAAATGTGTAGAATTTTTACGATCATCCTATTGACGACCTTTGTTTGGCCATTAGTTTGGGGGTGGAAAGATATGGACTTAGTGAGCATGGTATCCAACATCAACCAGAGACTTGACCAAAATGTACTGAGGAACCTATTGTCCTGGTCTAAGATAATGGACTATGGGATCCCAAAATGTACCCACACTCGCTCAAAGAAGAGTTTAGCAGTGGATTCTGCTGTGATATTCTTCTTGCAGGCCGCCATAATGGCCATATTAGATATTTTGTCGACGACCACAAAAATGCAGTCATTTCCATGCTTGGTAGAAGGAAGGCTCGACATGTAATCCATGGAGATGCATTTCCACAACCGACTAGGGGTAGGAAATAGACTATATAGGCCTTGCTTATTTATGGTCGGTTTGGAAATGGCACATTCAGTGCATGATCTGATGTACTTCCCGATATCATGTTGAAGGTTCAACCAATAGAAATACTTTTGCAGTACTGCCACTATTTTCTTGATCCTGAAATGTCTGGTGAACCGACTGTAGTATGCTTCCAAAATCATCTCGGCACGCTCGCCTAAAGGAACACAAATGTGTCCCAGGTGGCATAACAGTGCATCTTGGAGGTGAAATTTTGGAACTTTCTTACCCTCCAAGAGCGTCTGATATGTGTTGTTGAATTATGGATCACTTTTGTAGAGATGCAGACAACCCAAAGTCTCATGCCCACAAGATTTGATCACATTGGTTAATGCCATGACTGATGGTCGATTGAGGTAGTCTGCAACATTATTGGTGCTACCCTTCTTGTACTTTATGTTCAAATGAAACTGTTGCAAGTATGTGGCCCATTTCTGATGGTGATCATTCTACAAATTCCCTTGTGTCTGTATGAACTACAGGAGTCAGTGATCTATGTGGATGACTGTTTCCTTCCCCAAAAAGTAATGCTTCCATTGTCGGCGGGCCTGTACAATGGAATACATCTCTTTTTCCTATGTGTGATGCTTTCAGACTGTGTCTGAAAGTGTCTCACTGTGATATGCCACTAGATTCCCCTACTAATTAAGTACTACCCCAATAGCATATTGAAAGGCATATGTATCGATCTCAAATGGTTTTTGTAAGTCTGGTAATGTGAGTACTGGTGCAGAGTAGAGGTGTTTCTTCAACTCCACAAACACCTTCTATTAAGATTCATACCAAAATAATTTTTCTTTCGCTCCTCCCTTGGTGACTTGACTCAAAGGCCAAGTGATATGAGAGAACCCCAACACGAACCTACGGTAGAAATTGACAAGAACCAAAAAGCTGCGGAGCTCTGTTAGAGTGGTTTGGGTTGGCCTATCCTGAATGACCAAGATCTTGGCTGGGTGCATATGCACCCCCCGATCATGAATAATGTACACCAGATATTGAACCTGGGTAATGCCAAAATTTCATTTCTCAAAATTGACATACAAATTGTGTTGTTGCAATGTTTGGAGGACTTGTCGAATGTGGTGGAGGTGCTCTTCCCAACTTTGGATGAAGATCAGGATGTCATCTAAATAAACCACCATGAATTAGTTAGTGAATGGTAAAAATATGTCTTCCATCAGCCTCATGAAGGTTGCGGGAACATTCATCAACCTGAAAGGCATGACCAACCATTCAAAAAGGCCCTCCTTGGATTTGAAGGAAGTCTTCTGTTATCACTTAAAAAATTCAAAACATCATTATGACAAGATTACTTATAACCATGGGTCAAAATAGGGTCTTAGGAATCATTTCTTGATTTTGACCAAGAGAAGTGTTAATTTTATTTTAAGTTTGAGCCTACCCTAGTGTTTAAATAAACTCATTTTTAAGGTCTTTCATGTCAAGTCTTTCATCATTTTAGGATTCATTTCATTTCCCAAATTTTTTGTATCAAAACTTCCCAATTAGCCAATAAACCATAGTTTCGTAGTGCCTCGCAATGAAAAAAGTCACTTTACCCTACGAAAGCGCTGATAGTTTCGTAGCGCAAACATCAAAAATTACACTACAGGTGCTACGAAAGTGCGGTTTTGTAACTGTCTTCTTAGTTGAGTTGTCAAATGTCAGAAACTATTGGGAAATGGTAGGATAGAGGCTTTTTCAGTCATGTAATTATGAAATTGAAGTACACACTCACGTTTGCAGTCATCATGGTCATTTTAGGTTATAAGTGAGTCATCATTTTCAGTTATGAAACGACATTTCAATTTCAAATTCTTTCTTAATTAGTCATTCTCATCCCTTTTGGCTTTCATTCGTACTATCTGAGCTCTGAGTATCGACCCAAACTTGTAGCTGGTTCTTAAAAAGGCTTATTATATCCATTTCAAGCAAGCCTGCTCACACATTTATTCAAGCGAGGTTGATACATCCATATCAAGTGAGGCTGAAAGGTTCTCTGAAGAATATGACAGAGGAAAGAAAAATACACAAAGGAGGTTAGTGCTTAAAGCATGAACTGGAAGACATGAAGGCAATAAATGAAGACCCAGCAATGATGGAAGCATTCAAAAGAGTAGGTTGCCTACGGTTTTGTGAGAAATTGTAGGGCTATCACACACATGTATCCAAGGAATTTGCTATGAATTTCAATGGAACAACTACTAAAGTGGGGATTCGAAGTTTGACTATCACATCAGAGGTCATTGTTGTTGTGACATAGATTCCAAGAGGTCAAGAAACCTGGTTCAAGGGGTTCAAATTTAATATGGAGCAGTGTAAAGAGTTCATGAATCCTGAGCACATTGAGATGGATCTCAACAATGCTATCCAAAGAAGCTTCATCAAAGATAATTATTCAAAACTGTTGCTCAACATTCAGAAATATTTTACCTGTGAAGGCAGATATCACAATGTTTATTCATACCATTTTAAAATTCTTCTACACTTCACTGGTAATATTTCACTTGATTTACCTTTTTATTTGCATAGAAGTCTTGCAAATATGGCTGATAAGGTGTAAGCAAAGTCTAAGGGGAGTGAGACATCATTATTTCATCATGGCTTAATGAAATTATTAATTTTAGATGAACTTCAAAAGATAGGCAGAGTTTGGCCATCATTCTTGTTTGTAAATGGTTTTGAGTTGGAAACCCTAACTCCTACAAGAAACCCTAAAGCTAAAGGAGTTCCATCATCACCAACAGCAGAAACAAGTCAACCTATGGTTGCAAAACCAAAAGAGCCTGCAAAAATAAAGCCAAGAAAGCAAACTAAGAAAACACCAGAGCAAATGAAAATGCTTGGTACACCAACTCTCCCACCTGCAAAACATAAATCAAAGGTTGTCAAAGATGAAAAACAGGAACAAGCTGTCAGCAAACAAGGGACCAAAAGAATAACTAGAAGCCAAGCAATGGCTTTGAAAGGGAAGACAGTTGCTACATAAGACAACCCAGTAAGAAGGGGGAATCTAGAGGATATTCTTCATTCCATTGACATAGAGGAAACACCTATTGTACAAGATTAATTCATAAGGGAAGATGAGAAGAAGTTGAAAAAGGTCAAGTCTGCAAAGAGATTAGATTTTGAGGGGAAAGATGTAGGTTTCATTTTTCAAGCATGAAAGCCTATAACAAGGCATGCTAGGAAATTAATGGAAGGCAACAAAGAAGTTCAAATGACCACTGAGATAGCTAAATCACCTAAAGGGATTATTGATCTCTCATCACCCACAATGAAGCGTACAATTAGCAAATTAAAAAGGGGAAAAGAGAAAGTGACAAAGAAAACAAAGTTTCAGTGCGTTGAGGAAAAGTTAAAGTTGGCAAACCATGAAATTTTTGTCATGAAAAAGAGAGCTAGAAAACACAGTTTTGAGAAAGTACATTTTAAAAGGATGAACGCAATGTGGGAAGGACAAGTTGATTTTATTTCTGAAACTTTAGACAATGCAGAGAAACTTGTCAAGTGGACAAGTCCAACAATAAAAGAATCCAAGTTTGTCAAAATAATAAACACCCATCTGAGAGCTACTAAAAAAATACTTAAGGACCAGGTTAAGGATTTACAAGAGAAATTGGAGTTAATTCATGATGAGCTACAAAGAAAGGGAATTAAAATGACAGTCATAGAAGAACCAATAGGTCAACCAATTGCAAATAAAGAATGAATGCCTCAAGGAATCTACAATGAAGTTGATTTATGGTTTGTATGTTTTGAAGATGATGAGGACAAGTTTTATTTTGACATTTTGGGCAAACAAAGTTTTCATTTGAAAATTTTGTGAAGAAATCTACATACTTAGCAGTTTCATAGCGCCTCCAGGCTTAAAAAGTAGAAAAGCGCTACGAAAATATTGTAGCTGCCTTTTTTTATTCTTCTGGTCAGTATTTAAGGTGTTAAAAGGTGATTTAAGAGCTGAAATTTCTATGAAGGGTGTGTCGAAAGGTGATTAAAATGATACAAAAGGAAAGAGTCAAGTTTTTTGACAATAAAGGCTTGAAAAGGAAGTGCTACATAAAGCACTATGAAACTGATGTATTTTCGTAGCGCAACATATTACAGCCTTTTGAACAGTTTTTGAAGTGGTTTTGGACAGCTAGAGGCTGGGAAATACTGATGAGATATGTTAAGCTAACTTCCAACATCCAAGGACCACGAAATGAAAACTAAATGATGGTCAGAATGTTTAAAGAAGGAAAAATATGCTATGCCTAAAAAACAGGGTACTATTTCCTATTTTTGTGGAGGTTAGCAAAGTGGTCATGAAGAACTCAATATCATTATCCAAATTTTACTATGTGATGTTACACTTATCAATGATGTAATTTCAAATGGATAAGGTTGTTATAGATAGTAATAAGGAGTTTGAGTCATTTTTGAAATAGGACTCTCAAGCAGGATATGTGTCTTTTTGTAATAAATTTCATGTTTTATGGTTATGCAAGGTGTCAATGGATAGAAATTTGATGTATCTAGCCTAGAGGTAGATCATCTAATGATGTAAGAGGTCTATTGAAGTCCATTGGATCGAATTTTTGAGGGGTTGGACATTTTTGGCAAAATTGTGCTTCTTGTGAATTGACTGTTTTCAGCTAATACAGAGATGTTCTACTTGACCAACTTAAGATTCTGAAGGAGTTTTAGTGTTTTCCTATTATATATGTATCTCTTATATATCTCATTTGCAGTGGTGTTCATCTATATTACTCAGAATTCATCTATTAGATGCTTTGACTTCCTTTATAAGTGAATTGATTGTGTTTTTACATGTTTCATGTGTGTGTTCCTTCTCACTAAAAACTCTGATATGCCTCAACTTCCATGTTAAGTAGATTTACTTAATTACTGAATGCTTTGACTCCATAATCCCAATGTATACATGTTGATGTTATCTTCAACTTACAACTATCATTATCAGTTTATTTCCTAAATAGAGTTAGCCATCTATATTTTTATCCATATCATTAACCCTTGAGAGAGCCCTCTCAGGCTGAGGAGGCTAAGCCTCAGTAAAAAGATTAGGTTTGAAATAGTTACATGAGATTTTCTAATAAAGCAACCTATCAGGTCCAATTTTGTGATAACATTTTGGTGCGTCTGCCGGGAGCTTGAAGATTATACTTTCTCGAAATTTTGAAGCTGAACTTCTGAAGGTAGCAGGAGATCAGGAAGCTTTTCGAGGCTGCATTTACCTTGGTGACTCCATTCCAAATTTATATGATCAAAGGTGGCTTTGAGAAAGAGATACATGAGGATTAATACTGACCCAGATCCACCTACCATTATGGAAAATCCAAACACCATTTCCAGAGGTAGTCAAGGAATTTCTAAAAAATCAGGTACTCCATCACTTTCAAAATCCCTATCCTCTGAAATATTAAGAATTCCTGAAGATAAAAGAGTTGATGATAAAATCCAGTAAATATTATTTAGATCTGAAAGTGAAAAAGAATTAACTGAAATTATCTTATACTTGCATAAGAGAGGCATTGATACCTCAGCCCTAGTAACACAGGAAGATAAAGAGGAGTTTTGGGAAGCAGTTACTTCTAAGTTGTTGTTGGAAAGAGACTCTTTGGATAAGTTGAAATATCTTGACCCTTTTGAAATCTTATTGAAAATTAAAGTTGGTTTTCCTCTTCTTGATTAGAGTTCAATTGTTAGTGGACAACAAAGACCAAACAGTCCTCCTCATAACAGTTCTTCATCCTCTATTGTTGTTATCCCTAAAGCTACCACAGTCCCTTTCACCATGGCTAGAAATGTACCTCCTCCACCTGCTGCACCTTCTATATATGACCCTCTTGTTCTTCTAGCTATTTTACATGACCTCCCTAGAAAATATGCTGCTAGAATCAAAACTTGGGGAAGTGATGAAGAGATTACAATAGAAGAACATGCAGACCAATTTAATGATTTTATAGACAGGGAGGAGGTTGATCACGAAGATTTTAGGTTCAGATTGTTTTCTAAGAGCTTTACTGGTGAATTTAGGAAGTGGTTCAAAGCCCTTACTCTTGGAAGTATTCATAATTGGAATGAGTTTGAAGATATCTTTTTGAGAAAATTGGGAAATAAAACTAATCCAGTACAATCCCTCACTAAGTATAAAAATTTAAGAAGAGTTGTTTATGAAACTGTTCAAAACTTTTCAAAGAGATTTAATAAGGTTTATGACTCTATTCTTGCCCATTTAAAACCTCCACAAGCTTTAGCTCATATGAGATATGCCGAAGCTTTTGATTATGACTTTTCTATACTACTGAGAGAGAGAGAATCCTCTTCACTTGCTGAAATGCAAAATGATGCAGTGAAGGTGGAGGTTAATATGATAGCAGCCAAAAAGTCAAAAATGGGCAAGACTAAGTTAAAATAAGAAGAGAAACCTTCCTCCTCTACCTCTGATGATAAATTTGATTCAATGATGAAAACAATGGAGAATCTAATGGATATTCTAGCCCTTGGGAATACCTCTGCTCCTCCTACACAAAATGAACCTTAGTTTAGAAACCCTTAGTTCAAGAGACCTCAGAATTAGCAAAGACCAAGAGAAAACAGAAATCAACAGCCTGACCCTCCAATGAGACCTCCTTTCCAGCAGAACTTAATTGATGAAGAAGATGAACCTAAAATTCCTGAAGAGTCTATTCACTATTTAGATGAAAAAATTTCTGGAATTTTCTTGACTAAAGAGGAACATGATGAATCAGACCAAGGTAATCATGGAGAGGAACCATCATATTATCTTAAAGGGTATCAACATGTTATTTTTGAGATGCAAAAAAAATACAATCTCAGAAATAGAAATGTGTCAATCATTGCAAATAAAACACAACCTAAAGAAAGATACACCTAAGGCTGCTGATGGTAAGAAAGATACACCTAAGGCTGCTAAGGTAAGAAAGATACACCAGCTCTTCCTCCTATCAAAGAAGCTAAAAAATCTATTTCTGTTTTTAGTTTGGAAAATGAAATTTCTAAGATCAAAATACCAGTAACTTTTGGTGAGATTCTCAAAGTAAATGAGTATAGAAGCAAGATTGTTAAAATGTTGAATTCACAACCAGGAGCTGCTAATATCTTGAATGTACAAGAGGATCATCCAACCATACACTTGGGTCCAAGATTAGAAGATGAACAGAATGAGGAGGTGCCTCCTTTTTATGTGAGCCTTAGCATTCATGACATGACATTACATAATGCTATGTTGGATTTAGGGGCCTCTCATAATATTATGCCCAAAGTAATCATGGAAAGGATGGGGTTAGAAATAACTAGACCATATAAGGACTTGTTTTGTTTTGATTCAAAAAGAGTTCAATGCATTGGTTTAATTAAGGATGTTGTTTTTGGTCTTACACAAGTCCCTACCAAGACAGTGGTCATGGACATCGTGGTAGCAAATATTCCGCCAAATTTTGGCATGCTATTATCAAGGTCATGGGCAGCAAAAATAAAAGGTACAATGCAGATGGACCTTACTTATGCCACCATTCCTATTTTTGGTGAGCAAAGAGATTGTATCGAGAGACAAGAATGTATTATATGGTGAATAGTAAAGATAAACCTCAAAATTTTCCAATTTATTCTCTTGATACTGAACTTGGATCTCTTATTCTTTTCAATGAGTTGAATGATGAAGCAGAGGATGAGAAGAAAGTAGAAAATCATCAATCTGAAATTCAACAGTCTGAAAATCAGCAAACGGAAGATTAACAAGTCAGCAATAAGATGGTGAAAGGTTGGTGGTCATTGCATTTTGATGGATCAACAGGAAGAGAAGGGATAGGAGCAGGAATTTGGATCACAAGTCCAAGTGATGAAAGTAAGTTCTTTTCCTACAAATTGAACTTTGATTGCACAAACAACATGGCTGAGTATGAATCCTTGATTTTGGGCTTAGAAGTTTTGAAAAGAATGAATGCTCAAAAGATTTCTGTTTTTGGAGATTCGGAATTAGTCATTAAACAAGTTGAAGGTGATTATCAAACAAAGGATATAAGGATGAGGGCATATAGAAACTTAGTTTTCGACATGTTATAAAATTTTCAAGCTTACTCATTCATCGTCAAAACTAGAGACCAAAACTCCATTGTTGATTCTCTAGTTGTCTCTGCAAGTCTTTTCATTATTCCCATACATTCCACTAAAAAATATGAGGTTGAAGTTCTCCATAGACCAGCTATCCATGATAATATTACTCATTGGCAAGTTTTTGAGGATGCAAAACAAGTGAAGACTTTTATTGAGTTGAAAGAAGAGTTTGAAAATATACAAGTAGATCAGAAAAATATGCTTGTTGAATCTAAAGGAAAGTCTGAAGTTTTGCAGCTAAAGAATAATTCCATACCAAAGGGTCTCATACCTCTTGAAAAACTTTTTGATCAGAATGATGTTTTTAATCTCCTAAGATACAAGATGATGATGAAGAGGTAGAGAGTTGTAACCTCGGTACAGTAGCTATGCCCAAAATGATTAAAATTTCAAAGTTTCTTTCAGTTGATATGAAGTACAAGTATATTGAGATGATGAAGATATTTATTGATGTTTTTTCTTGGAATTATGTTGATTTGAAAGAGTATGACCCCACTATTATTCATCATACTATTCCCATCAAAGAAAATGAAAAGCATTTCAAGAAAAAGTTGAGAAGGATTAATCTGCTTCTCATGCCATTGATTGAGAAGGAAATCAAGGAACTCTTTGATGCCAAAATCATTGTCCCAATAAGATTCTAAAATTGGCTTGCAAACTTGGTTCCAGTTAGGAAAAAGAGTGGAGAAATAAAAATATGTATTGACTTTAGAAACTTGAATAAAGCCTATCTAAAGGACAACTATCCTCTCCCAAAAATGAACCAAATTTTGCAAAATATTTTTGGTTCTCAAAGGATGTCTATGCTTGATGATTTTTCAGGTTACAATCAGATCCTTGTACATCTGGATGATCAGGAAAAAATAACCTTTACTACACCATGGGGCACTTTCATGTATGCCAATATGCCATTTGGTCTCATGAATGCTGGAGCTACCTTTCAGAGGGTAATCGATATTTATTTTTCTGAAGATAAGGAAAAGATGGTGGTTGTTTATCTTGATGACATAATAGTCTTCTCAAGGAGGGAAGAAGATCACTTGAAACGCTTAGAAAGTATTCTGTTGAAGTGTAGAATATTTGGCATCTCTCTAAATCCCACCAAAAGTATTTTTTCTTTAACTTCAGGTAAATTACCTGGACACATTATTTCTAAATATGGGATTAATATTGATCCAAATAGGGTCAATGCAATTCATAAGGTGGATTTTCCTAGAAGCAGGAAGAAGATTCAATCTTTCCTTGGAAAGGTAAATTTTGTAAGGAGATTTATTCCTAATTTTGTTGACATTGTGAAGGACATAAAAAGGATGCTGAAGAAGGGAGTTGACATTAAGTGGACAACAGAGGCAAGGCACTCATTTGAGAAGATAAAAAATGCACTCACTCAAGCACCGGTATTGATCAACCCGGATTTCTCAAAAGAATTTCTGGTTTTCACTTTTGCATCAGAAAATACTATTGCTGGAGTTTTGTTGCAAAAGGGACAACAAGGTATTGAGAAGCCCATTTCATTTTTTAGTAGGAAATTATCTAACTCTGAGCTGAAGTACAATATCTTAGAGAAGCAAGCCTATGCCTTGGTTAAGGCTATCAAAGATTTCACAATTTATATTTTGCATTCTCATATTGTGGCTTTTTTTCCTAATAGTGTTGTGAAAGACATCCTAACTCAAGTTGATCCTGATGGTAAGAGGGGAAAATGGATTGCTAACTTGCTGGAATATGATATAGAGATCAAGCCAAAAAAATTGGTCAAAGGACAAGGCTTAGTAGAGCTAATGGCACAGTCAAACTTTGACTGTCCTGACATGAATTTAATTGTAGAAATATCATAAATTTCAAATGAGGAAGAAGAACTAATCCCTATTGAAGAAAATTACATCACTTCAGATTGGTATAGGGATATTGTTTTTGTCCTACATCATCATAAAGCACCTGCTGAGCTAACAAAGTCTAAGGCAAGATTTGTGAAGCTAAAATCCTTGAGGTATTGCATTTTTTATAAAAATCTGTTTTGGAAGGACATTGGTGGTATTTTTCTGAATTGTTTGTTGAAAGAGGAGGCTGATAAAGTAATTGAGGAGTTCCACAAAGGAGATTGTGGAGGTCACCATTATTGGAAGGCCACAGTGAACAAGATTCTTAGAGCAGGGTATTATTGGTCTACAATGTTTAAGGATGTTTACAAAAATATTGTTTCCTTCCATGAATGTTAAATCTTTGATGGTAAGAAGAAGCTTGTACCTTTACCTTTAATGCCTATCTATGTGGAAGCGCCATTTCAGCAATGGGGGCTAGATTTTATTGGAGAGATTCATCCGTAATCATCAGGCCAGCATCACTGGATTCTCACAGCAACTGATTACTTTACCAAATGGATTGAAGCAATCCCAACTAGGCAAGAAAATGATTATGTTATTATTTGTTTTTTGGAAAATAATATTTTTTCTAGATTTGGTTGCCCCATGAAGATCATAACTGATAATGCACAGGAATTTAAGTCTAAGAAGCTAATTAATTTTTGTCATCAATATCATATTACTCTTGGGAATTCCACTGCATATTATCCACAAGGGAATGGTCTTGTTGAGTCTTCTAACAAGAGCATTGTGAGGATCATTAAAAAGGTGTTGCAGGAAAATAAGAAAGCTTGGCATTTGAAGCTTAAGTATGCCTTATGGGCTGATAGGATATGCACAAAAAGGTCAATCGGAACTTCACCTTATGACCTGGTATATGGAGCTGAGGCCATTTTTCCTACATATTTAGGGGTACCTATCATGAAGCTGCTTCAAGGATTAGAAGAGTAACCAAATGTAGTTCAGAGAAGAATAAATCGACTAATAGCTCTACAAGAGAAGAGGGATGAAGTTTATAACATCAATAAAAAATATCAAAACAGAATCAAGAGGACATTTGATAAGAAAATGAAGGAAGAAATTTTTCAAATTCGGGATGTAGTGCTGAAATGGGAGGCCAAAATTGAGGAAAAGGCAAACATGGTAAGTTTGAGAACTTGTGGGAAGGTCCTTTCAAAATAGCTTCTTTCAATGGAAACAATACTTACATATTGCAAGAGATAGATGGAAAATCATATGCTGGAGGACTGTCAATGGTACGCTTTTAAAGAATTACTCTTCCTAAAAAAATTCTGATCATTCATATCATTGTATATGTTCCATTTTATAAGTTTTTCTGCTAATAATGACAAGCTAAATCAGCAAGATTGAGCCTGAGGTGAAGGCCATTAGAGTTTGAGGAGAAAGGCTTGGCAATTTTAAAGTTTTTTCTATTTTGTCAAGAAAATGGATAGTAGCACTAGAGCTATTGGTTCTTAGTGTAACACAGGGGCACACTATCCTAAGTGGGGCCACTGTTATCACTTAAAAAATTCAAAACATAATTAAGACAAGATTACTTATGATCATGGGTCAAAATAGGGTCTTAGGAGTCATTTCTTGAGTTTGACCAAGAGAAGTGTTAATTTTTTTTTAAGTTTGAGCCTACCCTAGTGTTTAAATAAACTCATTTTTAAGGTATTTCATGTCAAGTCTTTCATCATTTTAGGATTAATTTCATTTCCCAAAGTTTTTGTATCAAAAATTCACAAAAAGCTAAGAAACCACAGTTTCGTAGCGCCTCACATTGAAAAAATTCACTTTGCGCTACGAAAGCGCTGATAGTTTCGTAGTGCAAACAGAAAAAATTACACTACAGGTGCTACGAAAGCGCGGTTTTGTAACTGTCTTGTTAGTTGAGTTTTCAAATGTCAAAAACCATTGGGAAAGGGTAGGATAGAGGCTTTTTGATTCACGTAATGATGAAATCAAAGTACACACCCACATTTGCAGTCATCATGGTCAGTTTAGGTTATGAGTGAGTAATCATTTTCAGTTATGAAAGGACATTTGAATTTCAAATTCTTTCCTAATTAGTCATTCTCGTTCCTTTTTTCTTTCATTTGTAATATCTGAGCTCTAGGTATTGAGCCAAAATTGTGGCCGGTTCCTACAAAGGCTTGTTATATCCATTTCAAGTGAGGTTGCTCACACATTTATTCAAGCGAGGCTGAAATATTTCTATCAAGTGAGGCTGAGAGGTTCTCTGAAGAATATGGCAGAGGAAAGAAAAATACACAGAGGAGGACAGTGCTTAAGGCATGAACCTGAATACATGAAGGCAATAACTAAAGACCAAGCAGTGATGGAAGCATTCAGAAGAGCAGGTTGCCTACATTTTTGTGAGAAATTGTAGGGCTGTCAGACAGAGGTATCCAAGGAATTTTCTATGAATTTCAATGGAACAACTACTAAAGTGGGGATGCTAAGTTTGACTATCACACCAGAGGTCATTGTTTTTGTTACAAAGATTCCAAGAGGTCAAGAAACCTATTTCAAGGGGTTAAAATTTAATATGGAGCAGTGTAAAGAGTTCATGAAGCCTAAGCACATTGAGATGGATCTCAACAATGCTATCCCAAGAAGCTACATCAAAGATAATTATTCAAAAATGTTGCTCAACATTCATAAATATTTTACCTCTGAAGGAAGATATCACAAGGTTTATTCATACCATTTCAAAGTGCTTCTACACTTCACTAGTAATATTTCACTTGACTTACCTTTTTATCTGCATAGAAGTCTTGAAAATATGGATGATAAGGTGCAAGCAAAGTCCGAGGGGAGTGAGACATCATTATTTCATCATGGCTTAATGATATTATTAATTTTAGATGAACTTCAAAAGATAGGCAGAGTTTGGCCATCATTCTTGCTTGTAAATGGTTTTGAGTTGGAAACCCTAACTCCTACAAGAAACCCTAAAGCTAAAGGAGTTCCATCGTCACCAGCAGCAGAAACAAGTCAACCTATGGTTGCAAAACCAAAAGAGCCTGCAAAAAAAAAGCCAAGAAAGCAAACTGAGAAAAGGCCAGAGAAAATGAAAATGCTTGGTACACCAACTATCCCACCTGCAAAACATAAATCAAAGGTTGTCAAAGATGAAAAATAGGAACAAGTTGTCAGAAAACAAGGGACCAAAAGAAGAACTAGAAGCCAAGAAGTGGCTTTGAAGGGGAAGATAGTTGCTACAAAAGACAACCCAATAACAATGGGGAATCTAGAAGATATTCTTCATGCCACTGACATAGAGGAAACACCTATTGTACAAGCTGAATTCGTAAGGGAAGATGAGCAGAAGTTGAAAAAGGTCAAGTCTGCAAAGAGATTAGATTTTGAGGTGGAAGATGCAGGTTTCATTTTTCAAGCAATAAAGCCTATAATAAGGCATGCTAGGAAATTAATGGAAGGCAGCAAAGAAGTTCAAAAGCCCACTAATATAGCTAAATCACCTAAAGAGAGTATTGATCTCTCATCACCCACATTGAAGCATACAATCAAAAAATTAAAAAGGGGAAAAGAAAAAGTGACAGAGAAAACAGAGTTTCAGCGCCTTGAGGAAAAGTTAAAGTTGGAAAACCAGGAAATTGTTGTCATGAAAAAGAGAGCTAGAAAACATAGTGCCAATAAAGTACAGTTTAAAAGGATGAACGCAATGTGGGAAGGACAAGTTGATTTTGTTTCTGAAACTTTAGACAATGCAGAGAAACTTGTCAAGTGGACAAGTCCAGCAATAAAAGAAGCCAAGTTTATCAAAATAATAAACACCCATATGAGAGCTACTAACAAAAGAGTTAAAGACCAGGTTAAGGATTTACAAGAGCAACTGGAGATAATTCATGATGAGCTACAGAGCAAGGGCATTAAAATGACAGTCATAGAAGAACCAATAGGTCAACCAATTGCAAATAAAGAATGAATACCTCAAGGAAGCTAAAATGAAGGTGATTTATGGTTTGTATGTTTTGAAGATGATGAGGACAGGTTTTATTTTGAGTTTTTGGGCAAACATAGTTTTCATTTGACAAATTGGTGAAGAAATCTACATACTCAGCAGTTTCATAGCGCCTCCAGTCTTAAAAGGCATAAAAGTGCTAGCAAACTGCTGTAGCTGCCTTTTTTTATTCTTTTGGTCATTATTTAAGGTGTTAAAATGTGATTTAAGAGCTGAAATTACTCTTAATGGTGTGTTGAAAGGTGATTAAAATGATACAGAAGGAAAGAGTCAATTTTTTGGAGAATAAAGGCTTGAAATGGAAATGCTACAAAAAGCGCTATGAAACTACTGTATTTTCATAACGCAACATATTACAGCCTTTTGAACAGTTTTTGAAGTGGCTTTGGACAACAGGAGGCTAGGAAAGAGTGATGAGATATGTTATGCTAACTTCCAACAAATGAAGACTAAATGATGGTCAGAATGTTCAAAGATGGAAAAAGATGCTATGCCTAAAAAACAGGGTACTATTTCCTATTTTTGTGGAGGTTAGCAAAGTGGTCATGAAGAACTGAATATCATTATCCAAATTCAACTATGTGATGTTACACTTGTCAATGATGTAGTTTCAAATGGATAAGGTTGTTATAGATAGTAATAAGGAGTTTGAGTCCTTTTTGAAATAGGATTGTCAAGTAGGATAGGTGTCTTTTTGTAATAAATTTCATGTTTTATGGTTATGGAAGATGTAAATGGACAGAAATTTGATGTATCTAGCCTAGAGGTAGATCATCTAATGATGTAAGAGGTATATTAAAGGCCATTGGGTCGAATTTGTGAGGGGTTGGACATTTTTGGAAAAACTGTGCTTGCTGTGAATTGACTGTTTTCAACTAATACAAGGATCTTCTACTTGACCAACTTGAGATTCTGAAGGAGTTTTAGTGTTTTCCTATTCCATCTATATCTCTTATATATCTCATTTGCAGTGGTGTTCATCTATATTACTCATAATTCATCTATTAGATGCTCTGACTTATTTTATAAGTGAACTAACTATGTTTTTACATGTTTCATGTGTGTGTGCCTTCTCACTAAAAACTCTTATATGCCTCAACTTCCATGTTAAGTAGATTTACTGAATTACTAAATTCTTTGACTCCATAAGCCCAATGTATACATTTTGATGTTATCTTCAACCTACAAATATCATTATCAGTTTATTTCCTAAATAGAGTTAGCCATCTATATTTTTATCCATATCATAAACCCTTGAGAGAGCCCTCTCAGGCAGAGGAGGCTAAGCCTCAGTCAAAATATTACGTTTGAAATAGTTACATGAGATTGTCTGATCAAGCAGCCTATCAGGTCCAATTTTTTGATAACATCTTCCACACATCAAAGGGTTCAATTAGTACCTGGTGATACCCTAAATTCAAGTCAATTTTGCTGAAATATTTGGCCCCCTTGAGTTGGTCAAGAAGGTCATCAATCCATGGGATCGAAAATTTATTCTAGAGAGTGATATTTCTTAGCACCCGATAGTCAATACAGAGTCTCCAATTCCCATCCTTCTTCTACACCAACACAATTGGGCTCCCACAAGGTGATGAACTTGGCTGGATGTGACAATTCTATAGCAACTCCTGAATCTGCCTCTTGATTTCTTCATTCTATAGAGCAAAGAGATGATAGATTGGTCCATTAGGTAGAGACGTGCCTGGGGTCAGATCGTTGGAGTGCTTGACCTGACAGTGCAGAGGCACCCCTGTAGGTGAGTTGAATATGTCCCTGTACTCCTCCATGATATTTTCCATATGTTATTGTTGTGAAAAGGAGTCATGTCTCGAGCTCGTGGCTACAATATTATACTTTCCCTAAGGGCGGATCATAAGCAAAATAAATTTCCCGGTTTATAGAATGAGATTACTGTATTTCTTCGTAATTATCAAAGAGATGGAGGTAGGTGATGCTACCTCTGGTATACTATACAACTTATTACGCAAAGTAACAGTAACAGTGCAAAGCTGAGACTCATACACAAAATGTCACTTCCACAAGTATGGTTGGCCTAATAATACATCACATAATACCTCATCCGTGAAGGGCTTGATGATGTAAGGAAGGTGACACTGTTGGCTGATGCGGTGATCCTGTCTTTGGTAAGTCCACCCGATGGTGTATGGTTATGGGTGTGTTGTGATTGGTAGACCCAGGTGCTTCATGACGTATGATCAAATTAGGTTCTTTTGGCTCCCACTGTCGACAATGAACTACAGTGAGGAACCCTTCACCTGCTGTCTGGGAATGGGAGAGGCACTCCCCCTCCTCTAGATCTTCGATTTATTCCTTCTGAATCTTGGTGGTGGTAATTGTGGCACTGGGCTTCGCATTGATAATCTGTTTCCCTTTGTCAATCCCATTGTTAGGTTCTGAATCACATTTGGAACATGCATTTTATTTAGAAGCCTTCAACTCAGCCACCAGTGACTGCTTGGCCTAACACTCACTTGGGTTTTGAGTGGATATCTTATGGAACTCACACCACTTTCCCATGTCCTTATTTGGCTTCGTGGTGTTTTTCTATGCTTAGGCCTTTTTTGGGTTGTCCTAGGCTGCCTCACCTTGGCCTTTTCCTTTGTTTTATGGTTTGGGGACACATTTCCATTGCTTCTGATTCGTAGATCCAAAGTCTCGCTTTTTCTGTTTGAATTTCTACTCAATCTTGGTAGCATACCATTATGCTGCTCCCAACATGAATATTTCAAGGAACTCCATTTCCTCATGGATGTATCTGTGCATACAACTACGATACTTAAGAACCAAATTTTTGATACCTAACTTTGTGCGCATGTATGTAACAGATTCGTCAGTTCATGCACATCTTGATCCCTTTTTTTCTGCAACTTAGTCCAATGTATGTACTTGTCCTAGTAGCTCCCCACGGGGTAGTATTTTTCCTTGATGGCATCTCTAAAATAATTCAAAGTTGATGTGGCTGATAACAGGGAGAATTCCCCCTCGTCCTTTTTCTCACAGTATGTTTCCCACCAGTCCTTGACATGGGGGGCAACTTTGAGGAGTGCAAAATTAATATTTTCCTGATTGGAAAATTCATGAAATGAAAACTATCATTCTAATAGAGTCAACAATATATCTACATTTTCTGCATCTATTTGGTCCTCAAATAAGGGAATTTCAAAGTTAACTTGTACCTTAAAAGGAGTGGTGCCTCCAGAGTGGCTGTCAAATGAAGATGAGTAGTCAGCAGGTAGTTTTCAAAGGATCTGGGAAAATTTATCCATCATGGATTCCTTTGTTTATCGAGGGCCTCCTCGAGAAATATTTTGATAGGATATCCTGCTCCCTCATCTTTATTTTCCTCTACCATGGGAGGTCGTCGGGGTTTGCGAGGCTGATCTTGCAAAGGTTCAACTCGATCGAGCCCTAACTCCTTATACCCCGATCTTGTTAGGGACATGAAAAAAAGGATCGAGAAAGAGAAGATTGCTCTAATACCACTGATCCTGATTTATGCAGGAACACAATAAAATACAGAAATAAACATAAATGCAGAGATGTAGTATAAAATATACTTCACTTCATTAATATCAAATAATGTAAATAAGCTTACATACATAATGGAAATAAACTAGCTTGGGCGATGGTAGCTTATCTATGAGAAGAGATGTGGTGGCTACATGCCTCTGAATTGTGTTACAATGATACTAGAAGGCCTATTTATTATTCAAAAATAATGGAAAACCCTAAACATTCAAAAACCTAACCCTAGGAGATGAAGGACCAAAACCATGGGCCCCGTTTGGTAAAATTGGTACATTAACTTCTTGGGGTCTTAACTTTGGCATAAAATCTCTGTTTGACGTGCACAATACCTCGTTAGAAATATCTATCTGAGGAATGAAACTTTCAAGTGACCAACATCAACCCATGTTAGTCTCATTTTTCCCAAAAAACAACGTTTAGGGCCTAGCCTCAAAACGGCTCTGGAAGTTTAGGACCTGAAAAAACTACCAAAAATAGTAAATTGTGCTACACTTAAGCAAACTGAAAAATTGAAAGAAACAATGGTGGGGCCCCAAGTGGAATAGGTGGATGGCCACCAATATCCACCTAGATCAATATGACTACTCTCATTTCCCCCAAGTAGACCTGTGCAGAAATCACATTTTGTGTTGTTGTGCAAAGCTTCTCTATCTCTTGCATGCCAGCTTGTATATTACATACCAAATTCTCATTCCCAGCTTTAAAATACTAAGTGTTTGATCCCAATACACCTACGAAGGAAAAATTTTCTTCAACAATAAAATTTGGATCCTTTTTGGTTTCTTACATGATCAACCTTTCTCTCATGAATGTAGGTGATGCATGATCATCCAAAAATGATTTCTTAGTTCTTGGAAATTCCTCTTCTGGAGTTCATCATATGACATTTTGTATACATCCATTACCGAATCTTCATCAAGAGGCACTATGTCCCCTTCCTTGCTCGGGGCTGACTCTACGTATGGAGGTGGTGGAGTCTGAATGGTGACCTGTGGTGCACTTGGCATGAGGTCCAAATCTTCATCCTGCAGATCCAGTCCCAACTCCATGTCTGCCACTTCAATCAAGTCTTCAATCCACTAATAAATCTCTTGATCCTCCATCTATTCGCTCTCATTCTCAACTGCTATTTGGTTTTGTTCTTTCTCTTCAACTTGAATCGATGTTATTCCTTCTAAAATTGTTCCTCGTGTTTCTTATTCTTCCTGATTATTCTCTCCTCATGTTCTCTTCTTCTATGTTTTCTTTCTTCCTTGAGTTCTTGTTCTGCTTCCTGAGCTCTTAGTTCTGCTCCCCACAACTATGCTTTCCTCTTTTCCTCAACTCTGCTCTCTGTAACTTATGCTTCCTATTTTCTTCTGCTGCCAAAGCTTCTTGTGTAAGAATCGGATTCTCTTTCA
This sequence comes from Pinus albicaulis, assembly GCA_034641835.2. Lineage (NCBI taxonomy): Eukaryota > Viridiplantae > Streptophyta > Pinopsida > Pinales > Pinaceae > Pinus > Pinus albicaulis. The sequence goes on from CM076584.1 coordinate 501,121,687, forward strand.
CCTTGCAATTTTTTTCTCCCTCTATACTGTCAACAACCTTTCCATTTCCCTTATCGTGTACTAGATTGTTGCCTTCTGTTGTTGCTGCTGAAATTGCTTCCATTTTAGTGTTGACTCATTTTCTATACATAGTTGAGTGTCTGCATAAACTGGTAAGTCTACTGGAATTTTCTCTACTGATTCCCTAGTACTTCTTTTAGTGGTCTCCCTTGAAGAATTTCTCTTTGGGGCCATGTTAACAATGAATATTCATGAGAAGTGCTAAAAAATTCTAGTACCTGTGGGACAAAAAAGGAAGTAATGGCAAGAAAACATCAATATTTATCAAATCTAATTTCAAGACATGCTCAAGTATAAAATTTAGCATCTGATGAGAGGTATTGCACAATTTTCAACAATAAGAGGGACTATGCACTATGCAGTCCCAATAACTAGGGATGAAGCTTGAGGCCTGAGACTGCGCAATGTGCAGATCAACCTGGGCAGTGGCCTGGGAGAGATTGTGCATTGCGTAGTCTTAGTGGCCAAGGAAGAAGTTTGAGGCATGGAACTGTGAAATACGTGGTTGCGCTAGCCTGTACTACACACTGTGTAGTTCCAAAGGTCAAGCTCTTGGATTGAGCCTTAGAATTGTGCAATTGCCCAGCTGGGCAAAGTGAAAATTGACCAAGGGCAATGCATATATGCCCAATGGAAGTGTGAAAAATGAGAATATTTGAGAGATGGTGTGATATTTAGTGCATATCTAATTAAGTGTGAAAGAATCATGATATATCAAGTGAAAAAACTGAATAAACAAGAAGAAATGAAATTGGCGAGGTGAGTCACAATAATGGTGACCATCGGTGAAAAAAAAAAAACCAATGTAACACATGTGAAAGGAAAACAATAACTTGAAACAACACTTATACAAGCTAAAATTGGTTAAAAACCCAACAATCATGAAGAAAAATAAGAAAAACAACACTCATACAAACAAAACGACAAAAAGCAACAAAAAAGCGACAAAAGGAGATGAAAGCAAAACTCACCTAAAAAAGCGATGATGACTACATAGAAGGTTCCTTGATATCCTCGGGAATGCTAGAGATCCAATATAAAGTGTGCAAATGAGCTTTAGGGGCGTCAACAGATTTGAAAAAATTAGGGTTTATGACGACATGCCTAAAATCAAGGAAAAAGCGACATTGGCCGGAAGTTTCTAAAAATATCGTGTGCATCCTTCAAGAAACTAAAAATAGATCCCTATTTTCTAGGGATGCTTTTATATTTTTTAGTTTTTCTGCTTTTAGGGAAGCTTGGCATGCACACTGCTGGGAAGGATTTCACAATTATGGGGAATTGGGGAACTTTCTAACTCAGTGCATTACGCATTTTCTAAGCTCAAGGGATGCATTGCGTAATTTCTAAGCTCAATGTTTGGCTTTCATCCATGAAAAAATAGTTTCTGAGCTCAAGGCAGAGCTTCTATTTAGGATTTTGGAATTCCAATTATCAAGGTTGGGCTTTCCCTCATGTATTATGCAGTTTCTAGAGGCAAACCCAGAAATTTTGCAAGACCAAGTTAGGAGGTTATGTTGTGACTTAGGGTAATCATTTAAAGTTGAAAAAAAGTGAACACAAGCACAAATGAAAGGATAAGTCTCAATCACAACATGAATACTTGGTAGTAGTGCAAGATAATCTCCTATGAGTAGAAGGTCAGCCTCAAAAATCTAAGCCTAGGAAAAAATTTGGGGTCACGCTGATAGAACTCTAGATCTCTGAATGAATCTTGTCTCATGAAAAATTGGCCTCACCCTTCCGAAAGTATTTTTCGATTCATTTATTACCACAACTTCCTCACTTAGTCTTAGTTAAATACATATTCTCATCCATCATCTTCATCAATGACACACTAACCAAGCCAAGTCAAATTGAGTTGTTTCAATTGGGGATGAGGAGTATATAGATGCACAAGTAAAATAATTTTTCAGAGTCTTAGTTTCATCTCTGGTGTTTCTCCACTACCAGCAGGCTTATACAGTACCCTGATGGAGTCACTTCAGGAACACAAACATTGCTCTGCTTCGAGCAAGCCAGGACAGTACCCTGACGGAGTTTCTTGCTTCAACTCTCTACACAGGAATACTTTCTCTTCTTTCTCCCTTTATTTTATTTTATTCATTTTTTTAAATAACTATGCATAAGTACTTAATTATTTCATGGGGTGGAAGAGGTATCCCAACTTATTGAGATCAGAAGAGGTTTTCCCTTCAGATAACGATGTTTATATACACCTCTGACATACTTTTTGTTAAAATTATTCAGCTGCGGTCAAATTCCACTTTAGACAAATCATGTGGTTGAGATCATAATTGCATTAGATTCCTCTTTTCAAGAGGACCAAAATTGACCTATAGATTGCCTCAATCGGTTAAGATAAAGTTAATTATGAATTATTTTATTTATTAAAGTGAAATGGAATGGGTCAGCCTAAGCACATGTGGCATTAGTTAATTTGACCTCAAACCCAAGTGGACCCTCACGAAATATATAAATAGAAGTGACCTCAAGCTCATTCTCACACATTCTCTTATGATATTTTAGTCTTGCACTCGTTGTCTTGGTTCATCTATTCTGTTTTGGCTCACACAGGTTTAATGGAAGAAGATCACGCAAGGTCTGGAAGTACATGAGAGAGGCTTGCTCTGAACTAGGGCATCTGGGCCATAGCCACAGGCACAAAACTAGTGAAATTGGGCTAGAGCCATGGGCATAGCATGGAAAGGTAGCAACCAAGCTGCCATAACCGCGGGCAGAGCTTGTCAAGGTCATGGCCAGGGTCCTGATGCTAGATCGGGTTGATCTAGAGCAGACCCACAGGCACAGTGTGTCATGCCAGTAGCCAAGGGAGCTTTAGCTCTGGGCACCTTCTGTTGAGGTCGTGGCTAAGGTTTTTTCTAAGCATATCTTAGTTAGGTCATATTTAGTTTCTTGCGCAGTGCTTCCAGATGTGAGTCGCTTAGTCATAGATGTTTGCAATGAGTCTTTGATGGCATCATGGATTAATATCTAGGATTTGGAAGTTGATATCACTTGGCATCAGTGATCTATTGAATCCGTGTTTCAGATATGCAGATGTATATATCTATTCAGTATATTTCCATTGTAGATCGAGTCCTCTAATATGTATATTTAGTTCTTTGAAGTTTCCACTCAGTGAAAATTGTGTTCATCAATATGCTTTTAGGCAGTTACAATGCATTACATATCTCAGAATCAGGTTCCTTCATCAGAGATATGTTTAAGGTCACATTATGCATGTGCTAGTTGTTTACTATATTATGAAGATATGGATCACTGGATAATTGTATTCTTGTTTGCTGAATCATTTGATGATGATCAAAGAAGAATAATTTTCAAGGGTTTTCTCCATAGTGGGTTTTTCCTTGATCTCAAACCAATCCTAGTGCCTATATGTGTGCATATTTTTCTTCCATTTGTTTCTTTATGTTTTGTTGCATAGATGATATAGTTATTGTTCTTTCTACACAATTTCATATGTTGATGGTTTATAATGTAGATATGATTAATGATATAATGATATGGGGTGAAATTATCATGTTATTTAAGAAATGAAACTATCAAAGCAAATAAGAATGTATCCCTATGAAAAATTAACATGGTTTCAGAGATGGGTTGAAGAAAATCCATGGATACCACCCCCATGGAGACAATTTTTTATAGAAGCAAGAAAAGGATGGTGGAGACCTAAAATAATTCTAGGGTATTAAGAAAACCCTAGGTAGTTAGCACACAAGGGTGTGATGGTTAGGGTTTGAGAGAAACCCTGGTTTATGGTAAAGTCTTTAAATTTGGTGTATGAAACCCTAACATGGTCTATGTGAAGATTCTCAAGTACTTGGGATCGATTTGTCAAAGCCATAGATAACTGGGTAGATTAAGGGAAAAATTGTTATGGATGGCTCTTTAAGGTTGGTTCAAGAGGGAGAGGATTGTCTCTCATTAAAGATGATTATTCCTTGACTTATGACCTTAATTTTGTTTATACTTATGGATTTGATTATTGTGATTATGGTTTCTAGTAATTGCGTACACTTCTTGCATGTACATTTGAGTACCTGGATGTTTCTAACCTCCTTGATGAGATGTGATGAGTGGATCCATTTTGAGGATATTTTTGAAATATAGGAAATATAGCTAGATTTGGAAGAGGTGAAGAGGAACTTGAGCACTACAAGTTTCCTATGTGAAGGTGCATAGGTAATACCACATGGTATGCATGGTATATTATATTTCAATTGTAACATTGATGGCTTGGTCAACCCTATGGTATGTTGAGAATGTCTCCTTCGAAAATTATTCATGCATGCATATGAAAGTGATTGGGATTTATGTTTCCTATAATGAAATGTGTTAGCTTCATGGGGCCTAGACCCAGATTCAAATGTGGTTGCTCGAACCAACAAAACCCACTATTACCAACCCTTTCAGTAATGATCTACTTGTGAAAACCAAAGTATCACCCAAGAAAATATAGAGGGATGCTAGAACCAGGTTTTTGCATCCATATGGACAGTGGATTGTGGCTTTATGGATTTTCTTCCTTGGTAGATATTCTCAGAACAGATCTATTAATTATACAAGCATTTTTTAACACATCTGTTGAACTTACTAGAATATTTCACAATCTTACTTAATCATGCATAAAACAAGGTAAACAACCAAAAATATAACTACGTTATGTAATTATAGATCGAAACCCTTACATAGAAAAGATATTCATAAAAAAAAAATAAAGTAAAACGCATCAACAGAAAAACATATATATCTCAACAAGTCTTTCATTTATTTCTTAGATCCGTCTCATACATTCACTTCCACCTCGCACACTCAGCTACAAACTTCCTAAGGTCTTTGCGCACTCAGTTGCAGGAGCCTTTCCTCTAACCCAAAACCACAGATTCTAACTCAAAACAACCTTAAATCCAAATGCATCTCATCAAGTGTTATGAAACCATCTCACAAAATAGAAGAAAAGAGAGATAAACCACTTAAAAATCATCCACTTCGAGGGGGAAACCTCCTTTACATTACATAAATGAAAAATTCTTGGATGACACAAATGAAAAAACCTCCTTTATATATGTAGGATTCCATGGGGTCACAATATAATCCTAGCCGACCTAACGATAATAATGTAAGGGCATAACAATAAAAATAGTGGGGCTATTATGGGGCACAATAATAACAATATGGGGACTACATGGATACAACAATAACAATAAGGGGGATACACTAATAAAAATAAGGGAATACACTAGTAATATAGGTCCCTAACATGCCCCTCTCCTTCAAAAAAGTGTTGTCCTCAATTCTTGAGTAGTTCTCAATGATTCTATATAAAATTCTCATACTCCCATGTGGAATATTCAGTGGGTAAGTTCTTCCACTTGAAGAGATACTCTAAAATTGATCGACTTTGTAGCTGTTGAGTTCTTATTTCCATGACTGCTTCAGGTTCCAATATGATTTTTCCTTCCTCATCAAGTTCTGGAAATATTGCTTGAACTATAATTTTATCACCTATAACCTTATTTAAGCAAGAAACATGGAAAACTAGGTGCACTCGGGAAGATGTAGGAAGCTCCAATTTGTATGCCATAGGACCAATACTTTTCAACACCTTGTAAGGACCATAGTACTTTGGAAATAATTTTTTATCCTTCTTAGATTGATTGAGGGACATTTGTTTTTATGGTTGTAGTAGTAAAAATACCGAGTCACCTGCATCAAAACTTCTCTCATTGTGATGTTGATATGCCTGTTGTTTCATTCGATCATGTGCTAAATTTAGGTTATCCTTTAAGATTTAGAGAACTTGTCGTTGATGCTAGATGTGTTCTTCCACTGCTTGAACCTTACAATTTTCTCTAAAAGACGATGTGATGGACGACAGATGATATCCAATGAATATACATACTTCTTTGTCATTCTTCCATTCCTCCCTTGCTTTAGTTATGCAATCGGATTGGATAATAGAAATGGCACAAATCAATGCTTCCACATCCTCATCCTTTCTTGAGAGTGCATCTGCAACAACATTTAGCTTCCCTTTTTTGTAGATGATTTCAAATCCATAACCCAACATCTTTGTGACCCATTTTTTCTGCTCTTCTAAAGATAGTCTTTGTTCCAAAAAGTATTTAAGACTATCATGATTAGTTTTTACCTTGAAGTGTCTTCCCATTAGGTAAGGCCACCATTTCTTTAGTGCATGTAGTATTGCAAACATTTCCTTCTCATACATATCTTTCTATAAATACCTTCCTTTGATTGGATGGCTTTCAAAAGAAAAGGGTCTTCCTTCTTGCATTAAAACAGAACCAATTCCATTTCATGAGGCATCGCATTCCACAATAAAGGTTTTTTTGAATTCTGGCATAGCTAAGACTGGCGCTTGGCACATTACCTCTTTAAGATGTTCAAAGGCCTTAGTTGCCTCAGGAGTCCATGAAAATGAAACTTTCTTCAACAATGTTGTTAGAGGTGCTTCTATTATCCCATAATTCTTAACAAACTTGTGATAATACCCTATTAATCCGAGAAATCCTCGCAATTGATTTATGGTTGTGGGGACTTTCGATTCCTTAATGGCTTTAATTTTGTTGGGGTCTACCTTAACACCCTCCTAAGATACAATATGACCCATATATTCCACCTCTTGTACTCCAAAGAAACATTTGAAGTATTTTTCATATAATTGTTTATCCTCCAATAGTTTGAGCACCCTGTCAACATGTTGAACATGATCCTTCCAAGACCTTTTGTAGATTAGTATATCATCAAAAAATACTAACACAAATTTTCAAAGGAAGGGTTTGAAAATAGAATTCATCAACCCTTGAAATGTATAAGGTGCATTGGTAAGGCCAAAAGGCATGACCAAAAATTCATAATGACCCTCATGAGTTTGAAATGTTGTTTTCATAATGTCTTCAGTATTCATTCTAATTTGATGATATCCTAAATGAAGATCCAACTTGGTGAAATAAATTTCTCCATGTAATTCATCCAATAATTCATCAATCACAAGTGTTAGTATCATATAATATATAGTATCACGAGGTGACTTATTATTATTTTCAGATCTTTCATATTGTCATTAAGGTTCCACGGCTGTCATTTATTTCTAATAAAGAAACTGTTGTCGAAAAAGTGGCAAAGAATGCTTGTTATATGGTTTTGGAACCCTCATTATAGGATAAAGGTGCAAAATGGAATTGATTTAAAAACCTTACTGCATTATCACATTACATTGTTGACCCCTACCCTTTTTTTCATTTCAGCATATCGCAAAAACCCTCACCACATCCATTTGCCACTCCATAAAACCCGTCAATGCAATATAGCGAGACCTCTCCTTGCCATGTCACCCTTTACTTTTCCATTGAATCGTGGACCTTTCCGCTACCCGACCCCACCACCAGATCATACATCCCCTCCATGTTAAATATCCCTCACCTCTCTGTCATCTCCGCTCCCTATCTCCACGCCCGAAGATCTTCAACACTTTTCGGCCCCCCCTAACTCTCTGAACTTTAACCATGGGGGGGGGGGGGGGGTCTGAAATGGGTGGTATCCCTTACCATAATTCCTACTATGTGGCACGTCCATGTTAATTCGCACCCTCCTCTTCCGATACCGTTCACCGCTCTTGTCCCCCTCCGAAATGGTTTCCCCCCATGATCTGATACCACTCCCACCACCTCTGCTCCATGTCGACTCCTACCACCACTGCTCCATGTCCAATTTCCGCAATCCCCACCGAAAGCTTGGGGTAACAATCGCTACACGTGTATATGATCTTGATGTGGTGGCCCCAGTCACAACATTGGACATGTGAGCAGTAACAAAGCATTTCAATCCTGTCAGTGCTAAAGGTTTTGTTAGAATAGAATAAAGGAACGAATTCTGGCAATAGATTCTTAATTTAGGCAAGAGAAACCAAGTGGCTGAATTTGAAAATTCAAAGGCATAGGTAGCAGATTTTCACGCATCAAAACAATAGTATTAGAAGTGTATGAGGGAGAAATGGAAAATTCGAAAACTTTGTTGCAATAATCTTCTAGTTGTCCCAGTAATTACTCGACCTCAATATATCACAAAGATCAACCATTGAATGAAAATCCTTATTCATATGTGTTGTTAATCTCTCAAATGGAAAAGAATATCTTGTTAATAACGACATCCTGGGAAGTAGGATGAAGTTTTACATATGTCACCCCTGTTGTGATCACTTCCTTAAAGATTGATGATTAGTTATCCATGTGTCATTAGTTTTATAACAGTTTCTCTATTTTTAGAAAGTAGATGGAAGGTTCGAGTGAAAAGGCTAGATATTGTTGTTAAGTTTATATATTGTGATCAAAAATAAAAATCAGAGGGGGGGGGGGGGAATATGTAATGAGAAACTGTCTGATTCTGGAAATGTTTTCACTGTGTTTTAAGTGACAGTTTGAAAAGTAATACAAGAGAAGCATTTAGGATTCATGTGGTGTACCAAATGGTGAAGTTTTCTCCTATTTAATATGTTATCCATTGTTTTCCTTTCTTGTTATTTCTGAATCCAAATTGTAGAACAGAAAATGATGAATAGGATTTGTTACCAGAGCACCCTATTCTAGCTACGTTTACAATATTCTATGTTTTCTACTGATGCCAAATCAAGGAATTCTTAATTACTCCTTGATTTATGTTGAACTTTATGTTATCACTCAGATTTTAACCTCGGGCTGAAGAAGGCAATTCCGAGGTAACCAAAAACCACGCTTAGCTAAGTATCTATCCCTACTAGGCAAGGAGAGGGCTCTCTTCGTAAGGATCACAACCAAGATGGCTAAGTAAAGAAGATATTAGGATAGGTATAGTAGCTTAGGGTTTTTATTTGATTGTATAGGGTTGTGTTGGATCAAAAGGAGTCAAACAGTCAAGGTAAGGGAAATTAGGTAAAAATTTCCAAGGTGTTCTATGGGGTAAGGTAGGCATGGTGATTTAGAACTTTAAGATTTAAATCGGTGGGATGATAAATATAGGTGAGGAGATAGAAAGAGAATGGTGAAATCATGGGTTATTTCTAAACTGAATAAATTTAACAGACTCTGAACGTCTACCCAAAACAGAGCATATGAGAATGGATAATGCTTATCTAACTTGCATACATTCAGTTAGAAGTTATGAAATGATGAATAAAATTAACAATACATTTCAACACATGAAAACAAAAGGATAAACTGAACTAAACACCACACCACAGGGATCTGATAAAAATAGCTGTAAATTTGATTAATATTCCTGCTTAGAACATATACAAAGTGTGTCTCTTCAAAGGCCAAGCACCCAACTGAGTCCAAACCTTACAAATGAGAAAGAAGAAGAAGATATATACGTGCAAACAACTCCCAATAGCCTCAATGAGTTGAATCCATGAGATGAGGATCAGTTTCCACCAAATACTGAACAAGAATCCAAAGACAAGGAAGACCCACCAACTTGCCCCTAAAAGAGAGGAAACTAATTCATTTGACCTCTAGAGGACTCAAGCTAATGAATTTACCCATAGTAAACAAATCCTCATCATAATTACATTCATATTTACCAATTACATCAGTGAAAAAACCACCTAGTGAGGTAAAACTCAAAAAATACATGACAAACAGAGAAAACTCTAAAACAGAGAAAATTTGTCCTATGCGCAACGCCAAGGAGGAAAAATAGCCTTCCTTGTAGGTCACTTTTGACTGACTTCCCGGTGTCCAAATTTATCTCATGATAGCTCATTGGAAATCTTGTCATGTATAATTTCCATATATACTTTTGGTTTCTAATTTGGAGTTGTTTTTACCTCTAAAAAGTTCAAACTCCCAAGGCTTCCTCTATGCACAGTACCACCCTGAAAAAGAGGCAAAAACATGTTTTTTTGGGTGTTTTTGGCCCTTTTACCTGACCATTTTTGCTCCAAATGCTTAGGAAAATTATAGGGGGAATGTCCTAATCATTATGAACCCACTTATGTCTTCATTTTGTCTATTTTATTCCCAAAAAGAGTGCACAATTCCAAGGCTCTATGTGCAGTGCTAGTGCTCTATGCGTAACGCCATTTTACCCCCAACTTGCAGGCTGTTTTTTATTGCCTTCCCGATGTCCAAATTGGGCCAAGGATAGCTCGTTGGAAATCCCTTCAAGTATAATTTCCAAATATACATTTTTTTTTCTGTTTAGATTTTATTTTCCTTGTCAAAAATTTATTTTCCCAAGACTAGTCAAAAAGTGGAGAATGAGGGTGCAGAAATAAAGAGTGTTGTTGCAGGAGACTTTTGGAGGCCTTCCTCAACTCCAAATTGATATAATTATAGCTCATTGGAAATATATCTTTGTCTAGTTATCATTTCACTCATCAAGAAAGTAATTTGGACACTCCAACTAGGAGAAAACTTGATTTACCCAAGGTCATTCCATAAATGCACCAAACCCCTTGTAGCACCTATATTTTTGACATTTCTCAAAAACCATGATACTTGTGTAAAGAATGAAGGATTTTTTTCTTCCTTGGTATATTATGGACAAAACCCTCTCTCACTTCTGTCAAATTCATCTTTGTTTGGTCATAAACATAGTTTGAAGTAAAACTGGCCCTATGAGTGACAAATGGCTTGACTCTTGGAATGATTTCCTGGAAAATGATGGATAAATGTTGTTTATGAGTTTGGAATGACCTCATACTTACTGATATGACCTAGCTTATGCCTCCTCTACTCATATGTCTCTGATTCCACAGCAAACCCTAGCTCAATGGGAGAGGAAATTAGGGTTTAGTGCTTTTGGAAAATGATGACTTAGGCACCCTTGGAAAAAGACAACTCCCTTTGACATTTGATCAATTGTTGAAGTAGAAACTTTTTGTATTTGACACTTGATGTGTTGGAATGTGGAACTCTGAGTTGGCAGCCTTGGGAGACTGAGTAATTATTACATTTGAACTAACATAAAATTACATGAAAAAATAAAATTACATCTTGGAATGAAACTCACACTTGAAATCAAATTACAAATTTGGAAACCATCTTGGAGATCATCTTTACATGGTAAAGAGACATTATTTGGAACACTATTCACACCTTTTTCTACCCTTTATTGAAAATGTGACTATGCAATGATTTGACCTAATGAAACCCTAGTGACCTAATGAGAAATGAAATAAACTGACTCAATGAGTGATTTTGACTAAAAGTAAAATGAGAGCAGACTTGTTCTCAGCATGATGAAGACATGGAAGAGAGTTAGTAGGCATATACTTTTGAAGGAAAATGGGACATTTGACAAGAAAAACCACCAATGGAACAATTTTATATCATGACCTATTGGAATGATTAAAAATTTCAGAGTGGGACACCTAAAATGCACATGAAAGATGTGTTTTGATCCTTGGTGGAAGTATGCAAATACTGACACTAAAATTGGCCTTATTTGGGATGGAAGGTCCTTGGAGGTTCCAAGAACACTTTAGACCAAGTGCCTAACCATTGGGAAATATGTTCACAAACAACTGCAAACCTGAACTACTTATATCAACCTAAAATACACACATACTGCAACCTATACACTAGGAAACTGAAACTAATGCCAAAAAATGAAATGTTGCCTTATGCAGCTTATTTTCGCACAAATATACCCTACTTTGCTGCAAAATTACTAGATCAAGTGATGTTGTAATGCCATATTATCCAATCAAGCAACTGTAACAATAATGATGCTTGGCAGTGCTTGAACTAAAACACAATTGGGCATTTTGACAACCATACATGCACACAATGTCCCTGGCTTTGTAAAAGACAATCTGTTTTATCATTTAAACTAAAAAAAATATTCCATATATGTTGCAACGGGATCATAGAAACTAGAATCTATCTGCTGCCCCAACTCCTCAATACAAGCCTCCAGTGGAAAATTGTCAATGCAAACATCCAAGGGCAGCCTTACTTTTCTTTCCTTCTGCTGGAAAAGGTTCCCAAAGAATGGGACTTGACAATCTAGATCCTAGGACTGTATTTGGGTCTCCAATTCAGCTAGATCTTTTTCAATTTTGATGGCAAACTCTTGCAAAAAATTGAGCTTCATTTCATGTGTAATATTACCAATTAACTTATAGCTAGTTGGAATATTATATGTTACTTCTATTTTCAGTCTGGAAGAATAAATGGGGTAAGGAGACCCTTAAATCTCTTTAGTAGGAATAAAACACTTCCAGTGTGAATGTGGATCAGTTTAGATAGTCAAAATAAAGCCACCTTGGTTGTGAAAGGGAGAAATGTATGTAGAATAGATCAAGGTTGAACAAATCAATAGCGCTGCCAAAGAAGAGAGTGGAGCTAGTGGGGACAGCGCAGTTTTGGAGGAGGAGTCTTTGCATGGAAGTAACCTCATAAATGAGTGGGGCCATGGGTGAGGAAGCTCACCAATAATATAAGGGAAGGGATGGAAGCCATGGGAGGCATTCATAATATTGTTTTTTTTTTTTTCTTATGACTTATTGCATGCTTCAATTGTTTAGCTGGGTTTGTTGTACTATTTAGTACAAGGGCATTTCCATGCAGGAATTCCCCACTCTTTCTTGGAGAACTTTGGAAAGAAATATGAGAGGAGTATTCTGAGCTTCATTCCCACCATCCGGCATTGAGCCAAGTAGTCACCTATAGCCATAGTGTAGTCTCCTTGAGGAACTATGTTATTTTTCATGGTGTTGCAGTGGAAGGGTAAAAACCCTTGTTTATGAGCTAGTTCCCTAGTGAAAGGATCAACCTTTTACCCAGAAAGATATTAAGGAGAAGTTACAGCCATTTCTTTATCTTTTCAGCTATATTTATGTAGAGCTTTAGTAAGACAGCATGATTTAGCCACTGATCTGTAGTTTATACTTTTTATATCTCATGCCTTTCAAGAAACCCTTACCGGGTTATCTTGGGATTGTGTAAAAGAGACTAGATTTCCATTTTTTAGCACTTTTGAGTAATATATCAGCAGATCCATTTTTTTTTTCTATTTCTTTAGCAATAACCCTCATTGGACTGCATTTTCATATGCTTCAGAATTTTTTTGTTGCAATAATAATGGGAGTGTAGTGTTTTTGGGCTGCTCTGAGGTCGGGAGGCTTGTTTAACTAAGTTGGAATGATTTGTTTCTTATCCCATTATATATTTGGTTTCCATGATACATAAACTAATGGATCCATGAGCTTTTCTTGACTGTTATAATGTAATTTTCCAAATAATTCATTTTCGGTGCTTATATTGCTGCTTTTCCTAATTAGGAATATTACATCATGGCTACATTGACAAGATTTCATATAAGAAGAAAGAGATGAAGCAAAGTTCTCATCTACCTCATCATCTGTGCACATATCCTCCCATTATCTAAATCCTTGAATAGAGGCTGCCTCTATTTCGAATTCTTCCTTCTCCATCCATGTTTCCATAAAGATATGCCACAATTCTGCAAATGACTTAATAGATATGACAGACAAATTTTCAATCCATTTTCTACATTTCCCTTGAAATGAATCATAGAAAAATCTGATGAAGACATCTTCTTGTTTGACTCTAAGAAGTTCAATTTTTTTTTTAGAATTTACTACATGTTTAAGAGTCAAAGTCAGATATTCTCCATTAAGTATAGGGCCATTGCTCAAAAAATATGCATCTTTCGGTAATTGATTAGGAAAACCAGGAATATTAGAAAAGTTGATACATGAACACCTTGAACAAATAGAAACGAAACCTGAGTCTTTTGTTTAACCAGTGGGACCACCATCAATATTTTGAAACTCGGGATTTCGAACAATGGAGTCGCCAGGTGAATGTTTCCGCCTTCATATGTGTCTAACCACTGTTCACCATCGAAAATCATAACTGCAAGTTGAACAATATTTCCCAAATAATATATGTCACCTCGTTTCCTAATATGGTCACCAAAATTTTATCACTCTGATTTGAGTCTCATGCTGAAGAAGGCAATTATGAGGTAACCACAAACCATGCTTAGCCAAGTAGCTAGCCCTAATAGGCAAGGAGAGGGCTCTCTCCGTAAGGATCATAGCCAATATGGCTAAGTAAAGAAGATATTAGGCTAGGTATAGTAGCTCAGGGTTATGATTTGATTGTATAGGGTTGTGCTGGATCAGAAGGAGTCAAACAGTTAGGGCAAGGAAAATTAGGTCAAAATTTCAGGGTGTTCTATGGGAAAGTAGGCATAGTGATTTAGAACTTTAGGATTCCAATGGGTGGGATGATCAAGATAGGTGAGGATCTATAAAGAGCATGGTGAAATCATGGGTTCTTTCGAAACTGAGAAAAGTTACAGACTGTGAATGTCTACCCAAAATAGAGCATATGAGAATGGATTATGCTTATCTAACTTGCATGCATCCACTTTGAAGTTATGAAATGATGAAGAAAATTGACAATACATTTTAACAAATAAAAAAAAAAAATGAATTAAACACCATACTACAGGGATCCCATAAAAATAACTAAAAATTTTATTAATATTACTGCTCAGAAACTAATACAAAGTATGTCTCTTCAAAGGCCAAGCATCCAACTGAGTCCAACCCTTACAAATGACAAAGAAGAAGAAGATATAGACCTCAAAACAACTCCCCTTAGCCTCAAGGAGTCAAATCCATGAGATAAGGATCAGTTTCCACCAAATGCTGAACAAGGATCTAAATACTAGGAAGACCCACCAACTTGCCTCTAAAAGAGAGGAAACTGATTCATTTGACCTCTAGAGAACCAAGCCAATGAATTTACCCATAGTAAACTAATCCTCACCATAATTGCATTCATATTTAATAATTAAATCAGTGAAAAACCCAAATAGTAAGGTAAAACTCAAAAATTACATGACAAACAAAGAAAACACTAAAACAGAGAAAATTTGTCCTATGCGCAGTGCTGAGGAAAAAATAGCCTTTCTTGCAGGTCACTTTTGACTGACTTCCCAGTGTCAAAATTGAGCTCATGATAGCTCATTGGAAATCTTGTATTGTCTAAGTTACATATCTTCTTGTGGTTTCTGATTTGGAGCTTTTTTGACCCATAAAAAGTGCAATCTCCCAATACTTCCTCTATACGCAAAACCACCCTGAAAAAGGGGAAGAAACATGACTTTTTGGGTGTTTTTGGCCCTTTTCCCTGACCAGTTTTGCTCCAAATTCTTAGAAAAATTACATGGGGAATGTCCTCATAATTATGAACCCACTGATGTCTTCCTTTTTGCCATTGGATTCCCCAAAAGAGTGCGCAGTTCCAAGGCTCTATGCACAATGCCAGAGCTCTATGCGCAACGCCAAGGCTCTATGCGCAGCACCACTTTACCCACAACTTTCATGCTATTTTTTACTGCATGCCCAGTGTCCAAGTTGGGCCTAGGATAGCTCATTGGAAAACCCTTCAATTCTACTTTCCTAATCTACATTTTTTTTCTGTTTGGAGTTGATTTACCTTCTCAAACGTTGATTTTCCCAAGGCTGGTCAAAATGTGTAGAATGAGGGTGCAGAAATGTAGAGTGTTGTTGCAGGCACCTTTTGGAGGCCTTCCTCAACTCCAAATTGAGATCATGATAGCTCATTGGAAATCTCTCTCTATCTAGTTAACATTTTACTCATCAAGAAAGTAATTTAGACACTCCAACTAGGAGAAAGCTTGATTTTCCCAAGGTCACTCCAGAAATGTAGCAAACCTCTTATAGCACATGTATTTTTTATATTTATCAAAAACCATGATACCTGTGTAAAAAATGAAGGAGGTTTTTCTTCCTTGGCCTATTATGGAAAAAAAATTCTCTCACTTCTGTCAAATTCATCTTTGTTTGATCAGAAACATAGTTTGAAGTAAAATTTTCCCTATGAGTGGCAAATGTCTTGACTCTTGGAATGATTTCCTAGAAAATGATGGATACATGATGTTTATGAGGTTGGAATGACCTCATACTTACTGATATGACCTACCTTATGCCTCCTCTACTCATATGTCTCTGATTCCGTCTAAAACCATAGCTCAGTGGGAGAGGAAATTGGGGTTTAGTTCTTGTGGAAAATGATGACTTAGGCACCCTTAGAAAAAGACAACTCCCTTTGACATTTGATCAATTTCTGAAGTAGACACTTTTTTTATTTGAAACTTGATGTGTTGGAATGTGGAACTCTGATTTGGAAGCCTTGGGAGACTGAGTACTTATTACATTTGAACTGACATAAAATTACATGAAAAAATAAAATTACATCTTGGAATGAAACTCACACTTGAAATCAAATTACAACTTTGGAAAACATCTTGGAGATCATATTTACATGGTAAAGAGACATTATTGGGATCACTCTCACACCTTTTTCTACCCTTTATTGAAAACAAGACAATGCAATGATTCGACCTAATGAAACCCTAGTGACCTAATGAGAAATGAAATAAAGTGACTCAGAGTGATTTTGACTAAAAGTGAAATGAGAGCATACTTGTTCTCAGCATGATGAAGACATGGAAGAGCGTTAGCATGCATATACTTGTGAAGGAAAATCGGAAATTTGACAAGAACAACCACCAGTTGAACAATTTTATATCATGACCTAATGGAATGATTAAAAATTTCAGAGTGGGGCACCTAAGATGCACATGCAAAATGTGTTTTGATCCCTGGTGGAAGTATGCAAATAATGACACTAACACCATAAATTCCAATCAAATTGAGGAATTATTAATTTCTCCTCATTTCTGTTGGACTCCACTCTTCTTTTATCTTCCAATTCCATTTTATTCTCAAAGATCCAAAGTAGTACACCTAACCTGCCCTGTTTCACTCATGCTTTATTACTTGTGCAAGTTGATCACCTAAGCCTTTTTACTCCATTGCCCAATGGCCTTTTTCCTTACTTTTCCCACCAAACCAAACCCCGCACCTATTAACTAGCCTAAAACGCCAACTCAAACAAAGCTATATCTAATAGAGAGATCCCTCTCCAAGTCTAGGAGGGCTAGATCCTAGGCTCGAAGCAGTTTTGATGTTACCTCTGGGATTCTGTATTCAACCTCAAAATTATAGAGTGCTACCATAGTGGCAACCATACTGGGGATGAAATTTTTCTTCCTAAAAAAAGTACATCAAAGTTCAGATCTAATTATTGATGGTGGATAATGACCAGACACAAGAAGGTTGAATTATTCACCTAGCGACTCCATGATTCAAGGAACCCAACTTTTGAGCATTCATGGCGACTCCACAACATGCTGACTAGATTTTCTATTGAACAAGATGACAAGGTTTGTGCCAGATATTTTATCTCGTGAAGAACTAAATGAATTCAGGAATCAGTTATCAAAATTTCAGCCTGATGGATATTTTCTAAAGAATCTCCTTCTTATTTTGAAATCAAGAAAAAATTTCCCTGAAGCTAAAACATGTTTTCTTGAGTTAGTTGTTGGACAGTATGAAAATGGCATTGAAATTTTGAATTCTCAAATTCAGTCATATAGTTTCCGAGATCCTAAAGAATTCTTGGAAAATATTCCTTCTCCAAAGAAAGAAGAAATTGTACTACCTTTTGACTTACCTATTGAGGATGATTATGCTTTCGAGCAAAAAACTGAAGATGTGGCTTCAAGGTTTAATATTGAGGATACAACTGATCAGCTAGTCATTGAAGACCTAGAAGCAGATATCATACATCATGATTTTACCGATCCTATAACATATTATATGGAGGTTCTTTTTAGCTCAATTTTTCAAACATGTATTCTATATAAGGATCAAATACATCAGCAGTTTCCATTACATATTACAACTTTGATTATCTGGACACATAATCGAGTTATACTTCTAATTTTCCTGACAAGCAATCAAGTTGTCCATTTGTATATGCAGCTACTTGACCGACTCCATTGGCATTTTTGTATCACCTGATTCAGTAAGATTATTAGTAGATTAGGATAGGTATATGAGTGAAAAGAAGCTCAGTATTTTGAGCATTTTTCCAGTTTTATTTCCAGATTTCTTTTCAGTTTCCAGATCAAGTTTGTTCCAGACTCTAGTTTGTAAAGAGTGTTGATTTCAGCTTGAATATTTTTAGCCACGGAGTTTGTAGCAGTTCAGATTGTAGATTTGGGATCAACCCAATGGATTAGGCTATTAATATACGGTGTTCTTGACACCTCCTGAAGGAGCTGCCATCTCCAGATGGAGCCTCTGTTAGTATCCTATAATCTATAGTTTCACAAGCTAGCTAATTATTCTTTTCAGATCTTTCATATTGTCATTAAGGTTCCACAATTGTCATTTATTTCCAATAAATAAATTTTTGTCGAAAAAGGGGCAAAGAATGATTATTCTATGGTTTTGAAACCCCCATTATAGGATAAAGGTGCTAAATATAATTGATTTAAAAACCTTACTGCACTATTATATTACATTGTGGACCCCTGCCCTTTTTTACATTTTAGCATATTCCAAAAACCCTCACCACATCCATTTTCCACTCCATAAAATCCGTCGATGTGATATAGCGGGACCTCCCCCTGCCACATCACCCTTTACCTTTCCATCGCATCGTGGACCTTTCAGCTACTCGACCCCACCACCACACCATACATCCCCTCCACGTTAAATATCCCTCACCTCTCTGTCATCTCTACTCCCCATCTCCACGACCGACGATATTCAACAATTTTCGGCCCCCCTTGACTCTCTGAATTATAATCACGGGGGGAGTGGTTGGGGGGGGGGGGTGTGGGGGTCCAAAATGGGCAGTATCCCTTACCGTCGTTCCTGATATGTGGCACGTCCATGCTAATTTGCACCCCCCCTTCTGATATCGTTCACTTCTCTTTCCCCCTGCTCCGATACCACTCCTGCCACCTCTACTCCACGTCGACTCCCGCCACCACTGCTCCATGTCCACTTTCTGAAATCCCCGCTGAAAGCTTGGGGTAACAATCGCTACACGTGTATATGATCTTGATGCAGAGGCCCTGGTCAAAACATTGGACATGCGAGCAATAACAAAGCATTTCACCCCTTTTTGTGTTGATGCCCGTGATCTTATATAAACTGGGAATTTTATTTAAGGAAACCACTTCTCCTAGTTATTGTAGTGTGCTATGTATATTCCCCCTAGCTCAATGTCAAAGATTTTGTTATAAGAAAATAGGGAAATGGATTCTAGTAATATATTCTTAATTTAGGCATGAGAAGCCAAGTGGTAGCATTTGAGAATTCAAAGGCATAGGTAGCAGAGTTTCAGGCATCAAATCAACAATATTAGAAGTGTATGAGGGACAAATGGAAAATTCAAAAAATTTGTTGTTGTAATCTTCCAGTTTTCCCAGCAGTTACTTGACCTCAAGATATCACATAGATCAACCAATGAATGTAAATCCTTATTCATGTGTGTTGTCCATCTCTCAAATAGAAAATAAGATCTTGTATCCTGGGAAGCAGGAAGAAGTTTTACATATGTCACCCCTGTTGCAATCACTTCCTTAAAGATTGATAATTAGTTATACATGTGTCATTATTTTTACAATAGTTTCTCTATTTTTAGAAAGTAGATGGAAGGTTCTGTTGGAAATACTAAGGGGGGGGGGGGGGTGAATCTGTATTCCTTTCAATTAGAGCATTAGTTAATCTTCAATTATTATCAGTGTTTGTACAATGATAGCAGAAAACAAGAGGAACACAAATGCACATAGTTTTTAAGGTGGAAACCCACTCCGGGACAAAAACCATCTAATGCTTTTCTAATGATTCTTTAATATTAAACTCCAATTGAAAATAAAGCTCCAACTTCCTAGAATCTAGAAAAGCATTCTTCTCCAGCTCCCACTAGATGGATGCTCCAATGCTCGAGATTCTTCTGTAGTCAACTAAATGGATGCCCCAACACCCAATGAGCTACAACTCACCCTAGCACCACCCTACCACCCTATAGAAGAATAAAATAAGAATGGACTCTTGTACCAGGGAAAATGGTCCACTTTACAATGATATAGAATGATGTATAAGAAGAAGATATACTAGACCATAACCCCAACTTTGACACAATCACTTAATGATGATCCTAGGCCTCCCAACACTGCCTCTTCAACCCTTGGCAGATAGACACTCGTACAATTTTTACAATAATGTATTTACGATGACTTAGTACAATGATACCTTTACAATGATTGTATGCAGTGTTTCCCACTGTAAGACTTCATATGATGAAATTCTTGCTGCTGTTATGCACCTTGGTTGCTGCTCTTGTCATGCTACCTTCTGTTGCACCTTGCTTTGCTTTGCTGCCATAGAAATTCTGGTCATTTGCAACCCTTGACAACACATGATCTAGCTTTTTCTTTCCTTCTAGGAGCTCGATATTTAATCTCGTGTATCTATGTTATTTCAGATCATCAATATATGATTTTCACTCCTGTAGTATTCCTCTGTGTCATATTTCTAATGCCATAGGTCTGACCCAATTTGGATTCTTCAAGAGAGAGTTATACCCAATCTCTCACAATGCCCTAATTATGGACTGTTTCATAAGAGAGCACTTGTACGACATGCCATGTGTCACTGTTTCTTCATTTGCCTCTGAAATTGATACAGCGAAAAAGTAAAGATGTGCACTATCTTCCACTTTTTATGGAATTCCAATTTGATACTCAAAGAGAGAGTTATGACGAATTTACCAAGGTCACTTCTTTAAGATTAATTTCAGGAGCCTGCAAAAACCTTGACTTCCACAGATCATCTATCCAAAAATGTTCCGCAACTTGATCTGAAATATTTATTGTAGCTTCCTCATGATTTTTTATTTTCCTCATAAAAATTTCAGCTTCTAAACCTTCGTATAAAAGAAGTTAGAGCGAAAATTCCATGATGACCTGTTTCAGATGGTGAAATCCCTTGCATAAGGATGAAATGAGGATCACAATTTATATAAATGCTTAGGTTGAGAGGGGCTTCAAAAAGTGAACGTGGGAGGGATTTTAGGAGCTTAAAAAATATTAATTATGACTTTTCAACTACCCATGCCCCAACCCCATGGGGTTTTAGCCCACTAACTGGGGGTACAAACTTCAAACATGAATATCTCTCAAACTGTGAAGAATTACATGGCGTGCCATATATCAACGGAAACATCTTGGCAAGTAGAAACCATAAAAAGCATTATTGACCCAGAATATATTAATTTGGTAGGTCAAAATTCCCATGCAATATTGGCTTAGACCCTGGTGCTGCTTGGGTTGACATCAATGACAACCGTTGATCAACAATCTCCCCCTTTGGCATTGATGGCAACACAAGTACTCCCCCTGCAATCATGACACATATTCCTACAAAATTCTCTCCCCCTTTGACATCAATGGCAAAGGGTAACTCCCCCTGAAACACAACCATCCTGCGGACTTGTACACACTCCCACTCCCCCTGACACACAACCATCCTACAGACCTGTAGTCTACTTCCACTCCCCCTTTATATTCTGAAAAAGGAAAATCTAATGAGAACTTGGGAGAATACCAAGCTTATGGCGAAGATATTCCAATGCTGGTGAATATTTAATATGTGATTCTTTTGGTGCTACTTGGAATCTTGCTACTTGTCTAACTGCTTGCACAACATCTGGTCGGGAGGCTGTTACATATACAAGAATACTAATCATAGATTTGTACGACCCTTGATCCACATCCTTATATGAGTCGTTTATGCTCAATTTGCAACCTGTTACCATTGGAGTAAGGATGGGTTTGCAATCTTCCATTTTAAATTTCTTTAGCATTTCCTTGATGTACTTGTCTTGACATATAAATATTCCTTTCTCTTGCTAAGATATTTGAAGCCCTAAGAAGTATGTCAGCTCACCAAGTAAAGACATATCGAAATCACTTTGCACCTTTGTAGCAAACTTCTTACTTAGTCGATCATTATTGCTACCAATTATTGTATCATCCTCTTTAGCTATTAGACATGCTTTAGTTGCTTCATCCAAAACATATATGTCGTTTGGAGCTCGAATTGTTGTAGCCACAATTTCACCATACACGCCTTTCCTAATTTCACATTTTGTGGAGTTGAATAGTATTGTGTGTCCTTGATCACACATTTGTCCAACACTAAGTAGATTTTGATTCATGTTTTCAACCAATAGAACATTCTTGGCTAGAGCATCTTTTCTTCTGAGAGTGACAGTACCTAATCCTATAACATTTAAAGATCCATCATTTCCAAAGGACACGGTTCCATCCTTCTTCTCTTTCAGAGATACAAATTTATTTTTATCTCTAGTCATATGCGTTGAGCAACCGATATCAACATACCACACATCTTTGTTCTTTTGAGCCTTGAAAGCAAGAGCACAAGTATCATTCTTCTTCTTCTTCTTCCATGTTCGTTTGTTTTGTGGCTTCAAAGATTCTTCTGGAGGATTTTCAAGTCTGCAGTCTTTGGCTATGTGTCCAAAGTTTTTACATTTGTAACATTCAATACTATTTCTTAAATGTTCAAATCTATTGATGTTTCGCTGAGCCCTGGGAGGTTCATATTTGACAGATCTCCTGGAATTGTATTCATTCCTAGGGTACGTGCGACATTCTATAGCTTTATGACCCAATTTTCCACATGAATAAAAGTAGCCATAAAAAATATGTTGGTACCTGGATGGAAATTTTCGTCGAGGAATTGTCTTCCAAGGCTGTTCTTGTGAATCTTGTCCAATGAAGTCTACTTGCATGTCAGATCTCATAGGTTCATTGTATTTTGTTGTAGAAGGTCCTGCTTCTTCTTCTTTGTAACTAATGCCAGTTCTGTCGTTGTAAGATCATTGATTGTTGATGAGTTCTTCCAATGCCCTTGAGCTGTTGGCATAGTTTTGGATAGTTTTTCCTTTCTTCGCTTCCTCACGCAGCGAGACTACTTCGAATTCTAATTCTTCCCTTTCTTGGTTGCTTTCTTCCAAATTATTTTGAAGTGACTCTTCAATGAATTTGTGTTCTTCAACTTCAATTTTGAGACCTTGAACTTTTTCTTCAAGAGTATTGGAACGGATATTCTCTGCCTTGAGATCTTTTATAAGCTTGATTGCTTCCTCATAAAATTCTTCTATGGTCCATCCTTCTTCTTCGTTCTTTGACACCTCTTGTTTATTGTGCTTGGGTTTCTTGTTCTTGGCCATAAACAATACTGTCTCATTGGATTCTTCTTTTCTGTCACTTTCTTCATCAGATGATGAGCTATCTTCTTTAGAGAGAAAGTTCCTTTTGGATCCTTGCTTGTTGAATTTCTTAAAGCCTTCCTTTTCTTTTGAGTTTTCATCACTTCTGTTTGGACATTTTTCTGCAAAATTCCCAACCTCATTATAGCTGAAACATATCAATGGAAGTTTACCTTTGAATTTTCCCTTACCAGCTTTTAGTTTTCTCATAAAGTAAGCATATTCTTCATCTGAAAGACCTTCTCCATCATCTCCCTTTTCTTCACACTTGCAGGTGCATGTCATTTCAATTGAAGGTTGTTTGTCCTTATTGGTTTGCTTAGATGCAACGAACGCAGTTTCTAGATTTGAAGTACCTTTTTCTTCATCAAGTCTCATTTCATATGCTATGAGAACTCCATGTAATTCTTCCTTGCTGAGTTTTCCTAGATTTGCACTGTATTCTAAGACTGATACCTTTGGATTGAATCTCCCTAGTAATGTTATAAGAATATTCCGTATAATAGTCTTCTCGTCAACTGGCTCTCCCAATCCTTCTAGAGTATTAGTTATTTAATCAACGTATTGGAAGTATGCAATAATGTTGCAATCTTCTTTCATTCTGAGTTGCTCAAATTTTTCTCTATAGATTTGAAGCTTTGCTTCTTTAACATTTGAGTCACCTGTATATATATTCTCAAGCTTGTCCCATACATTTTTGGCGATTTTACAACCCAACACCTTATGATAATCAGATTCAATAAGTCCACTGATAATAATATTCTTTTCTTTTGCATCATTTACCAAATTATTCTTACCTTATTCATCCTCAGTTGATGTAAATCCATTTTGAACAGTGCCCCATACTTCGTAACCTTGTGCCAAGAGATATACCTCCATTCTTCCTTTCCAGAGTGCATAATTATTTTCATTGAATAGAGGTACACCATTATTGGTATGCTCCATGACCTCCTTCTAGCTGTTAAGCTACTATTGAAGGAACCAAGCTCTGATTCCAATTGTTGGAAATACTGAGAGGGGGGGTGAATCAGTATTCCTTTCAATTAGAGCATTAGTTAATCTTCAATTATTATCAGCGTTTGTACAATGGTAGCAGAAAACAAGATTAACACAAATGCACACATTTTTTAAGGTGGAAACCCACTCCGGGACAAAAACCACTTAATGCTTTTTTAATAATTCTTTAATATTCAACTCCAATTGAAAATAAAGCTCCAACTTCCTAGAATATAGAGAAGAATTCTTCTCTAGCTCCGACTGGATGGATGATCCAACACCTGAGATTCTTCAGTAGTCAACTGAATGGATGCCCCAACACCCAATGAGCTACAACTCACCCTAGCACCACCCTACCACCCTATAGAAGAATAAAAGAAGAATGGACTCCCGTACCATGGAAAATGGTCCAATTTACAATGATATAGAATGATGTAGAAGAAGAAGATATACTAGACCATAACCCCAACTTTGACACAATCACCTAATGATGATCCTAGACCTCCCAACACTGCCTCTTTAACCCTTGGAAGATAGACAATAGTACAATTTTTACAATAATGTATTTACAATGACTTAGTACAATGATACCTTTACAATGATTGTATGCAGTGCTGCCCACTTGAAGACTTCATATGATAAAAATTTTGCTGCTTTTATGCACCTTGGTTGCTGCTCTTGTCATGCTACCTTCTTCTGCACCTTTCTTTTCTTTGTTTCCATAGAAATTCTGGTCCTTTTCAACCCTTGACAACACATGATCTAGCTTTTTCTTGCCTTCTAGGAGCTCAATATTGAATCTGGTGTATCTCTATTATTTCAGATCATCAATATCCGATTTTCAGTCCTGTAGTAGTCCTCTGAGTCTTATTTCCAATTCCATAGGTCTAACCCAATTTGGATTCTTCAAGAGAGAGTTATACCCAATCTCTCATAATGCCCTAATTATGGACTGTTTCAGCAAAGCGCACTTGTACGGCGTGCCACATGTCACTGTTTCTTCATTTGGATTTTAAAATGATAGAGAGAAATTTAAAGGCTATGAATTATCTTCCACTTTTTACAGAATTCAAATCCAATACTCAGAGAAAGAGTTATGATGAATTTACCAATGTCACTTCTTTGAGATTAATTTCAGTAGCCTGCAAAAACCCTGATTTCCACAGATCATATCTCCAAAAATATTATGCACCTTGATCTGAAATTTTTACAGTAGCTTCCTCAGGATTTTTTCTTTTCCTCTTAAAAATTTCCACTTCTGAACCTTTTTATAAAAAAATTTAGAGCGAAAATTCCACGATGACCTGTTTCAGATGGCGAAATCCCTTGCATAAGGAGGAAATGAGGATCACAATTTATATAAATGCTTAGTTTGAGAGGGGCTTCAAAAAGTGAATGTGGGAGGGATTTTAGGAGATTAAAAAATATTAATTATGAATTTTCAATTACCCAGGCCCCAACCCCATGGGGTTTTAGCCCACTAACTGGGGGTACAAACTTCAAACATGAATATCTCTCAAACCGTGAAGAATTACATGGCGTGCCATATATCAACAGAAACATCTCAACAAGTAGAAACCATAAAAATAATTATTGAACCAAAATATATTAATTTGGTAGGTCAAAATTCCCATGAAATATTGGGTTAGCCCCTGGTGCTGCTTGGGTTGACATCAATGACAACCGTTGATCAACAAGTTCGAGTGAAAAGGCTAGATCTTATAGTTAATTCTATATATTGTGATGAAAAAGAAAAATAAGAAGGGGGAAAAAATATGTAATGAGAAACTGTTTGATTCTAGAAATGTTTTCACTATGTTTTAAGTGAGAGTTTGAAAATTAATACAATAGAAGCATTCAAGATTCACATGGTGTACCAAATGGTGAATTTTTCTCTTGTTTAATATGTTATCCATTTTTTTCCTTTCTTATTATTTCTAAATCAAAATTGTAGAAAAAAAAATGATGAATATGATTTGTTACCAAAGCACCCTATTCTAGTTGCGTTTACAATATTCTATGTTTTCTATTGATGCCAAATCAAGGAATTCTTAATTTCTCCTTGATTTATGTTGAACCTTACATTCTAGTCAAATTGAGGAATTCTTAATTTCTCCTCAACTTCTACTAGAATCCACTCTTCTTGTATCCTCCCATTCCATTTTATTCTCAAAGATCCAAAGTAGTATGCCTAAATTTCCATGTTTCACTCATGCTTGATTACTTCTGCAAATTGATCACCCAAGCCTTTTGACTCCATTGCCCAATGGCCTTTTTCCTTACTTTCCCCACCAAAAAAAATTCAAAAACTAAACCCCGAACCTATTAACTAGCCTAAAACACCAACTCAAACAAAGCTATATCTAATATAGAGATCCCTATCTGAGTCTAGGAGGGCTAGATCCTAGGCTTGAAGCGGTTTTGATGTTATCTCTGGGATTTTTTCTTCAGCCTCAGAATTACGGAGCGCTAACAATAGGAATGGGAAATTTATCTTTAATAGTGATCTTATTGAGCTCCCTATAATTTAGACACATACACCATGATCCATCCTTCTTGTGAACCAATACTACTAGAGCAGAAAAATAACTTTGACTAGGTTGTATTATACCAGCCTCTAGCATTTCTGCAATCATACGTTCAATTTCGCTCTTTTGGACATAAGGATATCTATAAGGCCTGATGTTTGGAGGAACACTTCCTGGAGTCAAATTAATAGCATGATCATGATCAAAAATAGGTGGGAGTCCTTTGGGAGTTTCAAACACCTTGGAATGATTGTCCAAGACTTTTTGGAGATCTTGAGAAATAGATGATTTTGATGTTGGAACTTCTAGTGAGCATAATTATGCAATGATGTGTTGTTTTTATTTATTCAAAGGATTTTTCATGACATTAGAGCTTATTATCTTTCCTAGATTCCCTGTGATACCTCGTAATTCAACTTCCTTTCCTTCTGAAAAAAAAATTCAAGAAAATTTCTTGAAAATTCAAAGCTATCGTCCCCAAAGATTGTAGTCATTGTACTCCTAGTACAACATCAACACCACCCATTGGAATGGAAAGCATTGGACTATTCAATAAATATTCCCCCATGGTTATCTTGATATTATGGCACTTTCGAGAGTAATTTGTAGTTCCTCCATTTTCCACCATCATTTGACACTATGGCGCTAAGTATAGGAAGCAACTCAATTCCTTGGCTACCTTACAATTACTAAAATTATGGGTACTACCTGAATCAATAAGCAATATCACATTTTTCTTCTTGATATGTCATTCTATCTTGAGAGTTTGAGGAGTGATAATTCTTGCCAATGCATTACAGGATATGGTCGGATTCATTACTTCTTCTTCTAGGGTTGGTTCCTGGCGTATATCCTCTTCTTTTGAAGTTTCTTGTTCCTTTTCTTCCTCCTCTTCACAATCTATGTAAAATAATTTATTGTCGACACACTTATGACCTTTAGTGTATTTTCTATCACAACTATAGAAAATCCCTTTTTCTCTTTTTTTCTTCCAATTGTTGTGGTGTCAACCTTGTAGTTTGTGGAACTCTAGGAGTAGCAACACTTCCATATTTATAGTTGTGAGTGGTAGGCTTCCTTGTTGCCATAATTTTTCTTTCAATTATTCTTACCAACCTAAATGCATTCTCCAATGTATCAGGTTCCCAAAGGTGAACCTCATGTTGGATGTTATCCTTTAGATTCCCTATGAAGACATCAATCCTATGTTCCTCTGGAATATTATTTACCCTTATATTCAATTTTTGGAAGTCCTCAATATGCTCCATCATTGAACCTTTTTTTTTTAGATTTATCAATTGGATAAAGAAGGTATTTCTCTTTGTATACTCATAATGTGCTATCATTTCCTCCATAAAAATTGACCAAGAGGCCAGTGGTTAATGAGAACAAAGCCATAGATCCCATACAAATGGATTTTGTTCTAAATATAAAGTTGCAATGCGTACCTTTTGTGTTTTTTGTGTATTATGGAGCTCAAAGTATTGCTCCATTTGTAGTATCCAAGTTATCGGATCCTTGCCATCAAACTTCCTCATAACTATATTTGGAATATTGTGGGTCTTAAATCCAACATTAGAGTCTATGAAATCATGATTAACATTTATGTTGTTCTCATCATGAGTTTCCTCTACTACTTTTTCGCCATTAGGAAGCTTTATCTTGTATCAACTTTTCCAAACCTTCCATGTCTTTCTTCAAATCTTCCATGTTTCCTTCTATGCCATTCTTCAAACCATACGTCTTACCTTCCATGCCTTTCTTCAAACCATCCATCTTAGCTTCCATTTTTCCTTCTATACCATCCATATTAGCTTCCATACCATCCATCTTAGCTTCCATGCTACCTTCCATACCATCCATCTTAGCTTCCACGTCATCCATCTTAGCTTCCATGCCATTCCTCAAACCATCCATATTTTTTTCCATTCCTTTCTTCAAACTGTCCATCCTAGCTTCCACGCATTTCTTCAAACCATCCATCTTAGCTTCCATTTAATTTTTTGTTACTCTTTGAGAGAGTGAAATTTGTTGCACTTTTTCTTGTCATTTTGATAT
This sequence comes from Pinus albicaulis, assembly GCA_034641835.2. Taxonomy (NCBI): domain Eukaryota; kingdom Viridiplantae; phylum Streptophyta; class Pinopsida; order Pinales; family Pinaceae; genus Pinus; species Pinus albicaulis. Next base: position 501,150,575 of record CM076584.1, read on the forward strand.
ATCATGTTTCACTTCTTCCTCTTCATGAGTCATAGTAGAGCCTTATGGGGGCTTATTAGGTGTTGAATTATTTTTGGGGGCCATTTTAGAACCCATTACTGATATATATGCTTCAATATTCCCTTGGAATCCCTTCAAATTGGCTTTTCAAACAAGACTTATGAAATTTTTAAAAAAATTACACACCTTTTTCTTGCTTTTGAGGAGCTCGATATTGAATCTATTGTATATCTGTGATTTTGAATCCCCAATATTTTATCTTCAGTCCTTTATTAGCCCTCAGAATATTTTTTTCCAATATGACAGGTCTAACTTGATTTGGATTCTCTAAGACAAATCTATGCCCAATCTCCCACAATGACATAATTATGGACTAGTTCAATAGAGAAAACTTGTACGACATGCTAAGTGTCATTGTTTCCTCCTTCGGCTGTGAAATCGATACACGGAAAACTAAAGTCCATTTAATTTTGACCAATTTTTGCATAATTCCAATCTGATGCTTAGAGAGAGAGTTATGATGATTTTACCAAGGTCGCCTATTTGAGATGAAATTTGGGATCCTACAAAAACCCTAACTTTCACAGATCATATCTCCGAAAATATTGCGAACCAATATCTGAAATTATTACACGAAGTTCCTCAGGATTTATTCACAAATGGGTTTTTTTTTAGCGTTTGAACCTTTGTAGAAACAATTTTATAGCTAAAATGATAAGATGACCTATTTGAAGTAGTGGAACCCTAGAATCCAAAGCTCTGATACCAAATTTTATGAAACCAGCTCACGGAATAGAAGAAAAGAGAGATCAATGACTTAAAACTCAACCACTTCTAGGGGGTAACCTCCTTCACATTACATAAATGAATAATTATTGGATGACACAAATGAAAAAACCTCCTTTCTATATATAGGATTCCATGGGGTCACAATATAATCATAGCCGACCTAAAAATAATAATGTAAGGGCACACCAATAATAATAGTGGGGCCATTAGGGGGCTCAATAATAACAATATGGGGACTACATGGGTACAAAAATAATAATAATAGGGCTACACTAACAATAATAAGGTACTACTCTAGTAATATAGGGCCTTAACATCAAGTCTATCCTTTCTTACACTTCATATGACTTTTATCTAGATTCCTTATATAGATTTTGCATTTACAATACCATGGTTCGAAAACCATGGGCGGATTTCAACGTTCTCAAAATAATACCATATAATTACATAATAAAGGGCTTTGAACAACCACAAAGCCCCTAAGACTCAAAATGGACTATGCGTTGTGCGCTCCACTCCTTGACCTTTGGAGTCTTTTCTCTAACTTCTTTAATCGAGGGGTCCCATGTTCGACAGGCCCCCAACACAAAAATATGACTCGTCCCAAGTCAAAATGTTGGTGCACCATCGATATTTGATTTTATGCTACTCAAGGCATCCTTCAATGGAGGAACTACTTCAATGCACTAGTTTATTTCCAAATTCTGGAACCTTGCTCGCTTGAGCCACACTCTCTTGAAGCTCGCTCGCTTGACTCACGCTCGTCTGTACTTGCAACTTATTTATAGTATTATGCCCTCTATCAGCTGCAAAGCACATTAAGTCTCTACACTGACCATATAGTCATCGTAAAATTCCAAAGACAAAATTGTCTTTGTACAACTTCAGTCAGCTTCCATTAATACGACCAAGGAACAATTCTCCATTCAGCTTTACCAGCTGAACTGCGCCTCCTTCTGACACATTCCTGACAATGTAAGGACCCAACCAATGTATGTGCAGCTTTCACGAGAAATTTGAAAACTTGTTGTCATATAAAAGAACTAGGTCGTTGTCCTTGAACGCCTTTTGATTAATATGCCAGTCATGCCAAGCCTTCTCCCTCTCCTTTTGAACCTACTAATGAAACTCGACGATGAACCAATCCTCTTCCAACTTGAGAATTTGCGCTAATATTTGCTCCATAATGTCACTATCCACCATATTTGTCACTTCTATGATGCGAAGACCAGGTACAATATACTCCATCGGCATCACTGCTTCCTGGCCATACACTAATAGGAATGGGGTCTGACCTATCAAATTCTTACATGTAGTTCTGTAGTCCCATAAAACAGAAGGAATGCGCAGATCCTAGTCATTTATGTTAACATTGATTTGGAATTATGCAAAAACACAATAAAATAAATAATACCGCATAAATGCAAAGATGCAAAAGAAATAATACTTCATTTCATTAATATCACATAACAGAAATATGCTTATACAAAATGGAAATAAACTAACTAGGGCTCTAGTAGCTTATATTTGGGAAGAGATGTGGTAGCTAAATGCCTCTAAACTATGTTACAATGTGGCTCGAAGGCCTATTTATTGTTGAGAAACAATGGAAAAACATAAACATCCAAAAATATAACCCTAGGAGATGAAACACCAAACTATGGGCCCCGTTGGGGTAAATTAGTACATCAATTTCCTGGGGTCGTAACTATGGCATATTATCTTCGTTTGATGCACATGATACCTCTATAGAAAGATATATCCGAGGCATACAACTACTGATAGAAAATTTCAAGTTATGGATGTAAAGACTCACATTTGCTGAAGGTGGTTTTCCAAAAAAACGTCGTTTAGGGCCTCAAAACGACTTTGCAAGATTGGCAAGAACAAACGCTACAAGGAACCACATCAGAACCACTTTGGAATCCTAGGACCTAGCCTTCCTAGATTCAGAGAGGGATATATCTATGTAATTGTTTATAGAAGATATGCATTTGTGCTCTTGTTTATGATATTAGGCTAGTTATGAATTTCTAAGGACTTGTTTGTTTTGATTGATTGATTGATAGGTTGAAAAATCCAAAGGTGTGATTAGTTGAAGGAATGTTTCAGCTGAATAGATAGACTATGAGAAATATTAATCCATTGGGCTATGGAGTCATAAAAGGATTTAATTGTTCATCAACTCTGCAAGGGATTTCATAGGGCAAGCTAACTATATCAAGTGGATCTCTTAGATTAGATGTGATATGAAATGACAATAAGTTATGAAGGAAAAAAAACTAAAAGTCAGTTAAGAATATTTTAATTATACTTTAACAAGAAAAGCCTTTTAGGTAACTTTTTGAGGAAAACCAAAGGACGAAGCATACCATAGACTTCTTTGGCCAGACTTTAATAAGAAAACCTTTAAGACAACATTCCAACAATCCTAGAATTACTTTCAGACAAAGAAAACATTTAATATAACAGTAAGTGCAGCTAAAGAGAAAGCTAAAACTATCTTCTTTAACTAAACACTCTAAAGACCTTCAAAGCAACATTTTGAGGTAGACCAAAGGACAAGGCATACCATAGACTTCCTTGGTTTAGACTCTACTAAATATACTTCAAAGAATTACCTTAAAAACAATATTTCAACAAAGGACAGGGCTTACCATAGACTTCTTTGGCTTGACTCTATTAAATCATTTTCAATACAACAAGCTAGGTGGAACTAGAGAGCAATTAAGAATTCTCCAATCAGACCTTGCAGAGGAAAACATTTAAGATAAATAATGCAGATAGAAATAAGGTGCCAAGACAGCATAGCCTACTCTAAAATTTATGTTCTTTTATCATAGAAATGATGGATAACATGGAAAACAGAAGAAAAACAATGACAAAGAAGGAAAATTTCACCATTAACATAGCTCAAAAATCCTGTGAACGTGCGTGTATTACTGATGTTCAAAACAGTTACATTACTCCAGTACAATAGATCTTTACAACTCAGAGCTTTCTCAAATCTAGCCTAGCAGTCCTCAACTAGCTCAGCAGTAGAAAATCAGTTAACTAATCAACCAACCAACACTAAAAATGAAGCTCACAAGTAGTATTTATCTACAGAATGAGGAGGTGACCTTAAGCTAGGGTTTTAGATTTCATTTATTACAGAGTTAATGAGTTTTTGACCTTTGAGACCATGCAAGGCCCAAGGCAAAATATCTAAGAGTGTTTTTCTGAAATAATAACTCATATCTTAACTTTTGAGCTAACTTTGAGAAATATTCGACTTTAAGGCTTTTTCAATAACTTTACAATAACTGTTGGGTAGATGAGAAATATTTCTGACAGTTTTTAATTACTACTGATGTTTTTAATGAAAGAAAACATGTTGTGGGTGGAAAATATGTCCTTTGAAGAAGTAATTTCTTTGATCTTGGTCATTCGCATCTGCCTCTGTGCTTGATATGCCTTTGTTTTATCATTTAAACTTTGTTTAGGCTTTAAAACTTGATTTGTCTCTTAATTTTCTGCTTCACTGTCTTTTCTTTAATCCTGCCTTTATCCTTGGTTTATGAATAATCCTTTTGATTTGTCTTTTGATCTATGATTATCCTTCTAACCTTTACCATCACGGTCTTCTGACTATTTCATCTTTTCACTGTGTCTCTGTCTGTGTTTGTTGTGCACGGGGTATTCTTTCACTGCTTGGAGGGTTTCAATGATCACCAATGATCTAGATTCATTGGGATTAAGCTTGATATTTCGCCTCTAGTCCCTTTAAAATAAATAAAATCCCTATATCATCACCCAGACATTTATTAAAATGTTTTTGGACCTTCAGAATGCATTTTCCGCATTTCTGCCATTAAACCTGCACATGAAACAAACCAATTAACTTGAAAACCTGTGAGGAAAGCCTTTTTTGCATTTATTCGGGATCTTGTGGGCTTTTGGAGAATTTGCAAAGGCAATAAATGGCGGATTATGATTTTTCGCGAGCCACGGGGCTCTGGATAATTTTAAATCAGGTGGCAGTATTGATTTATGGCACAAAGAGGGGAGGGCGGTTTTCAGGAGTGGGGAGGTGGTTTTCACGCAGATGGAGGGGTGGTAATGGTTTTGGGCAGATGCATGCGATACCATTCATAGAGATCTGCGTGGCAAGGGAATACCACCTATTTCACGCGTTTTGAAAATGCTAACCCCGACACATAATATTGTGATGAGGGCTACGAGTCGTCATATCTCGGGGAATGAGATCGACGGTGGTCGGGCATTTTGGGAGTGGCGGGTAAGTCAAAAGGGTGGGCCCAGGCGGACATATGGCAGGGTACTATTGGAGAGTGGGGTTTGATGGAGAGTGGGCTCGGTGGCCAATAATCATAATCGAAAGCGCTTTTGTTAAGGAAAAGGGAAGGGTCATGTGGTTAAAGCTTATGCAGGTGGGACTTAAAAAATATTTAAACAGGGGGTTTAAACATTCATAAAGGGGTTGGGTTAAAAAATTTAGAGAAGTCAGGTTTTTATTAAAATAAACAGAGTTTAATTTAAATAAAAGGGTCCTAATAGGTCAATTTTACCTTTAAAAAGAATGTAAAAATACATTTTTACATTGTTTTAGTGCAAAAGGTAGAAAATGATAAAGGTGGGGTTTTGAAGGGTTTTTCAGGAATAAAAGTGTAAGTTAAGTGGGAAATAATGAGGGAATGAAACTGGTGATAGGAAAAAAGGATGAAAATGAGAGAAATAAGTCCATAATGGATCTTTTTCACAGCAGTAAGGTGTTTTTAGAAGGCAGAGATGAAATATAGTGAAAAAAGGCTTATTGAGGATAATGAAGGCAGTGATATTTCTAAATATAGTTGATAGGCAAGGAATGTTATCTTTAGCTTCTTGTGAAAAAACCATAGTCACCTAGTGAATCTGTAGAATACAGAAGGATAACAGTGGCTCCAACTGGGAAGGGCAACTCTCGTAGGAGGTATCAAGAACCTCAAAGATAAAATCTCTGGAATTTATTAGACTAGTGCCTTAATTTGCACTTGACAGATTCCTCATTCTTCAATTACTAATTTGATGTTGTTATTTTGAAGCTGTGATCTTTGAAATCTGTAAAAACATGATTGTTTCAACTCAAACTCTACCTACCCATCATACTTTCCTAACATTTTTCTTCATTTGGGTGCATTTAAATTGGCCAACCCTTGACATCATTTTTATTTTGAAAACAAGAAACTATCTACTTCTACACTTATATCATCCAGAGGCTCAAATTAGACTAATGAGCTCTTTTATTCTCTACTTAATCTACTTATCTGTTAATATTAAACAGTTTGACAGATTTTCATCCTCTAATCTAAAAGTAGGAAATTTAAAACATGATCAAAACAAGATTAAATAGTTTGATTTGTCATGAGTTGTGGTGTTTTGTACAAGCTGCACACAGATTTGTTTTTGCAAAAGGTAAAACTAAAAACTTTGAGGGCTATAATCTGAAATTTTTTATGCATCCCTCTCTTTTCTCTTTGGTTAAGTTTTGAGCATTGGAACAAATATATTTTCTTAATCTCACCTACTGATAAGCCAAGTTTAAATAGTTTGGAAAATCTTCATTCACTAACCTATCAGTAGAAATTCAAAACTTTTTCAATCATGATTAGGCTGTATGACTGAACAGGACTTCCTCTTCAAAAGTATTGGCATTTGGACTTGCACACTTTCAGAAATATTCTTTTTTGGTATGGGGCTTTACCTTTTTCTTTTTATCTTCCCTCTTTTCTTCTTTTCTTTGTTTTTTATGTTTATTTTTCTGATCTTTTATTCAAACAATGTTATATACAATGAATAAAGCTTTAAGCTAAGTATTTTTCAACAAAAATAATGCTTGAGCATCCTGCCATTGATAGGACCTCCAAATAGTTCTGTTCCATCCATTTCTTGAAGGAAAAATGAATTGTTACCTCTTGTAGAATGGATGATGTATGGACCTTTCCATAGATTTTCAAATTTTCCATGTTTTCCCTTGTCTTCTCTTCTTGCATCCCACTTCAACACTTTGTCACCAATGTTGAAATCATTTTCCCTGGTTCTTTTATCAAACAACTTCTTTATGTTCTCCTTCACTTAATGTGTTCTGTATACACTTATTCTCTGGTCTACTACAACTGGACAGTCTAGTTTATTCTTCTTAGCATGTCATTTTCTTCAGACTGTACTTCCTGGATGAGCTTCATCACTGTACCCATAAACTTGTAGGAAAAATTGCATCTGCTCCATATTCTAGCTGATAGGGAGATATTCCAATTTATTTTTTATTTGCTAATCTGTCTTCCCATAGTGCATGTACTAGTTTGTTGTGCCATGATTTTCTGTTCTCTTCCAGCAACTTTTTGATGATGTTCACCAAAATTTTGTTTGAGGATTAAGCCAACCCATTACCTTGAGGGTAATAAGTTGTTGAATGTCCCAATGTAATCTGATATTTGTGGCAAAATTCCACCATTTTCTTGGATCTAAAAGCAGCAACATTGTCAACGATAATCTTTCTAGGACAGTCAAATCTAGACAAAATGTGGTTTTCAAGGAATTTGATAATTACTGAGTCTGTGGCTGTTCTAGAAGGGATGGCCTCTATACATTTTGTAAAGTAGTTAGTTACAGTGAGGATCCATTTGTGTTGGTCAGAGGAGGCAGGATGGATCTCTCCAATAAAATTTAGGCCCCATTGTTGAAAAGGGGCTTCAACAGAGATAGGATGCAAAGGTAATGGCAACAATTTTCTTTTGCCTTCAAATATTTGGCACTTATGACAGGAAATTACCATTTTATAGATGTCTTGAAAGAGGGTGGGCCAACGGTAACCATCTCTAAGGATTTTTTTAATAGAAATTTTCCAATAGAGGTGGCCTCCACATTCTCCTCAATGAAACTCATGCTTGATCTTATCTGCATCATTCTCAGGCAAAATTTTAAGCAATGTACCACTAGAATTTTTCCAATATAAAATTTTATCTATAATACAGTTACAGCCTTCAACTTTAAGAATCTAGCCTTTGTTTTGGACAAACCAGGAAGAACATTAATATTAAGAAGCACATATAAAATATCAGCATACCAAGATGAATTTAGAAATGATTCTTCAATAAGTGGAGTTGCCAACTCCTCCTGTTCATATAATGCATCAATAATATTCATGTCCAGTGCTTGAAAGTTTGTTTCAGCCATGAGTTTGGCCAATCCTTGTCTTTTGATTAGTTTAGTGGGCTTGATTTCTAAATCATATTCTAATATAACAACAATCCATTTACCCCTTTTTCCATTAGGATCTTGTGTTAAGATGTCTTTTACCACTGAGTTAGGCACAAATGCAATGATGTGTGAGTGAAAAATGTAAACTCTGAAATCTTTCAATGCCTTGATTAAGGCAAAAGTTTGTTTCTCCATTATGTTGTATTTCAAAGGTGCATCTCTTAGTGCCTTGCTGAAAAATGCAATAGGTTGTTCCTACCCTTTTATGTTTTTCTGTAGTAGGACAGTAACAACTGTATGTTCTGATGCAAAGGAGAAGATGAAGAAATCTTTGCTAAAATTAGTGCTGATTAGAACTGGTGTTTGGGTAAGTGCTTGTTTCACCAGTTCAAAGGATTGCATTGCTTCTATGGTCCATTTGACTCATATTTCTCTTTTTAGCATGTTTGTAATGTTTCTTAGGAGTTCTGCAAGGTTTGGTATGAACCTTCTTAAGAAATATATCTTTCCAATGAACGATTGCAGCTCTTTGATATTTCTAGGATGATTGATTTTCAATATTCCTTCAATCCTTTTTTGGTCAATCTTGATCCCTTCTTTAGATATGATATGGCCTAATAGCTTACCTTCATGAAGGCCAAACAGATTTTTCTTGGGATTCAAAGACTAATCGTACTTTCTACATTTTTCAAAGACTTTTCTTAAGTGAACTAGGTGTTCTTAATATATTTTAGAATAGATTGTGATGTCATCAAGGTATATCACAATAAAGTAACCTATTTCTTCTGAGAAAGCAATATCCATGGCTCTTTGAAAGGTGGCCCCAACATTCATTAACCCAAAAGGCATTTTCACATACATGACAATGCCCCAAGGTGTAGTGAAAGTTGTCTTGTGTTGATCATCTGGGTGTACCAGCACTTGATTGTATCCTGAAAATCCATCTAGCAAAGAAATTCTTTTAGAAACCACTACCCTTTGTAAGATGCGATCCATTTTTGGTAAAGGGTATTTGTCCTTTAAGGAGGCCTTGTTTAAATTTTGGAAGTCTATACATAGCCTAATTTCTCTTGTTTTCTTCCTCACTGATACAAGATTTGAAACCCATTCTGAGTATCTCACATGGACTATTATTCCAGCATCATACATTTTCTTAATTTCTTTCTCGACTAGGGGTAGTTGCACAGGGTTTATTCTGCACAATTTCTGTTTAAAGGGCTTCTAGTGTTCTTTGAGGGGTATCATATGATGAATTATATCTGTATCATATGACTTTAAATCTTCATAACTCCAAGCAAAAACATCAGTAAATTCCTTAAAAATCTCAAGATATTTCTTTTTTATATGAGGTGGTAGTGTTTTAGATAGTTTTATCATTTTGGGTTTTTGGTCACTGCCTATATTGCATTCTTCTATTTCAGCTTCAGTGGGTTCCATCTTTGGCTTCCTAGCAACGTCATTAGAGTCAAACAGTTCCTATAGAGGAATTAGTCCCTTTGGCAAGTTATCATTATTCGACTGTAGCACTTCAAAGTCTTCTTTCTCTAAATAAATGCACAACTCAATTTTATGTGTGTGTTCTTTTGTTAACAAATTTATATTAGCATTATTAGGAGGTTCTTCTTTGTAATATTGTTCCTCAGTAGGGCAGTCTTATTCATACTCTGAGTCTGAATTTGGAACTTCAAACTCATTTCTGGACTGCAAGAAATCCTCTATATGTTTATCTCCTTCAAAAACTTGCCAATATTTTATGTTATCAGGAATTGCTGGTCTATATTTGACTTGGACTATGTATTTCTTGTTTTGATAAGGTTTTTGACATGTGCTGGCTACAAATTCTAGACCATTGGCAAGGATGTTTTGGTTTCTAAGGACAAAGGTAAGCTCATATTCTGTGAATTTTTTCAAGAGGTCAACGGCATCATCCCTATATTCTTTTAATCTAGGATGCTTAGTTGTGTATTCTCCATTAATCTTCCTAATCACTAGCTCTGAATCTCCATGGATAGTTATCCTCTTAGCTCCTAATTTCTTTAGTAATTGTAGTCCTAGGAGGAGTGCCTCATATTCAGCTATGTTATTGGTGCATTGAAAATTTAGCTTGTATGAGTGACCATCTGCATGGTTTTTCTTTGTGTTATGCACCCATATTCCTTCTTCTGAACCATTTTTGCTACAAGACCTATCAAAACTCATACTCCAAAGAGGTTCAATTTCATATTTGTCATTAGAGTCATTAGAGTCCTCATTGTGTTGTTTAAAGTGGCTGCCACTATGTTGTTTACTATGCTGCTTTTTAGGGTCTGCATTATGTTTGTCATTGTTTTGTATATCATGGTCAGCCCTATGTTGGTGGTTGCTTTGTTCCCTATGGTTTCCACTAAGTTTTCTATAATATTATGTTTGTGTTGGAACAGGGTCTCACAAAGCTGCGAATCAGGTCCATTTTGTATATTTTTTATTATATTTAGTCTAACACATGGGTTTTGGGGTGGGTCAAAGCCCTTAATTCATTGTAAGCAGGTCAAGGGTAGACCAAGAGTCCAAAAACCATAGTTTTTAGACCATTAGATGCATAGGCTAAAATAGTATAAATAGTTGAACCTTTCTTAGTAGATAGGGAGAGGATGAATAGAGATTGATGCGAAGTATGAATTGCTAGATCTTGGGTTGGGTTGTTTGGTTTAGGACTCCTGCTGGCTGTGTGTGTGAAGATCCTCTATCCTGTTGTGTGCAGACCCTGTTAGCTATGTGCGTAGGTGGTATTCAGGGAATGTGAGAGGATTTTGATAAGTAATATATGTGAAGTATTGTTGAACATATGATGTTGTCTGGATCTGTTATGTTATGATTGATGCGAACTAAGATTGTGTGATTAAGCTGCGAACTCGTCTGTTTTATCTCTGTGGTATGAAAATATCTACACTTAGTATGTTACTGTGATATGAATATTGTTGCACTTACTGATTGCATCTATGTTAATGAACGCGAACTATATGTGTTGACAATATTGGCTATGATTATGTTGTTTGATGGTTGTAATTGATGATACACATGTGGATGTAAACCTGCTAGAGAAGATCTGATAAGAACTATAGTCTAGCTACGTTCTGGAACCATAGGAATCACCCTTCTGTGTAGACCTGATAATTGTGGGCATGTGCTAATACCTACTCTCTCTCAGGGTGCGGAAACTTGGTTCCAGCACCCTCCCATACTGCTTCAGGTGAGACTTTGACCTGCACAAGCGGGTCACTGTCAAAAGGGCCAGTAGTATAGGGGTTTGTTGGAAAACCTTCACCTCTGAACCTGGGTCAGAACCCCTTGAGCCAACAGTTTGGGAAAACTATTTCTCCTTTCCCTCTTCTTGTTCTATTGTTTGCTCTTTTTTTGTCACTTTTTCATTAAGGTTTTTGTCATTGTAAAGAATAAATGAATCAAGGTCTGTCTGAATAGAATAAAGAGGGGATTTATCTGGCCTTTCTTGATTGCTAACTATGTATTTCATGTGAGTTCCCCTATATAGTCTTCTTGGTTGACTAAAGACAGGGATGCTGGCATAGGTCATGTCCATTTGTAGGATACCTTGGAGTTTGGAACCCAATGATCTAGAGAGGAGCATGCCATATTTAGGAGGAATATCAGCCATTACAATATCCATTACTAGGCTCTTGGCTGGTATTTGTGCTAAGTTTACACATAGATCTTTAATTAAGCCTAGACATTTAACTATGCTTGAATCAACAAAGTATAAATCTTTGTATGGTCTAGTTATTTCAAGGCCTAGTATTTCCATTAATACTTTTGGCATAAGGTTGTGTGAAGCACCAAAGTCCAACATGGCATTATGGAGAATCTTGTCATGGATGTTTAAACTGACATAAAATGGTGGAACGCCTCCCTCTTGAAATTTCCCTTCTACTTCTGGTCCAAACATAAGTTTAGGTTTGTCATCATTTAAATTAACAGAATCAAAATTTTCTCCTTTGTTTAAAGCTTTCAAAATTTGGGATCTATATACATCTTAAGTGACTAATTTAGTAAGAGGAATAGAGATTTTAATATTGGCAATTTCATTCTCTATACTAAAAGGTGTATGATTTTTTTAAATGTTCATATCAGCCTTTTCAGACACTGTTTTAATTTTAGCTTGCTGGTTTTTATTATAAAGCTCAGTTAAAACAGTTTTGTTAGGAGCACTAGCTGGGTTGCTAGTACTACTTTGGTCACCATTGTGCTTGGTACTATGTTGGCTATTTTTATTTTTGTTTTTATTAGAAATTTCAGCTACTATGTTTTCAATTTCTACTGTCTCTTTAGAAATGTTTTTAGGATTATCCTTAGCAGAAATTTCAGAGGTCTTTCTCTTGGGAGTGTCATGGTTTTCCTTGCTTCTGAGGTCATATTTTCTGTGTACTTCCATGATGGAATTTTCAAAGCCTTGTTTGTAGTCTTCAAATTCTAGGCTTTCTTCCTCATATTGAGTTGGGGAAAAAATGCCTTGTTCTTCCTCAATGAGGAAAACAATATCCTCATTATTTACTCCCATTAAATTTATGTGGTTTTCCTATGTTTCTTCAATCACCCTCTCATCCTCATCAGCATAGTTTTCCTGGAAAGGAGGTTTGATTTGTTGATCAAGACCTCTTTGTCTTATTTGAGGGGGGTTTCTTCTAAAGTTTTGGTTTTGGTTCTGATTTTTATTCTTGTTTTGAGGAGCTGTTTGGTTTTCTCTAGGATAAGCTCTCTCATTTACATTCATCCTTTCCATCATCCTCTCCATGGTTTTAACTAAGTTATCAATATTTGTATCAGATGTGGAGGGTACAACTTCTTCCCTATACGTGACTCTTTTTTCATTTATAATTCTATCTCTCTTAGTAATCAGATTGTCTTCTACACTTATTTCTCCCCTTTGCATGTCTTCTAATGTGAGGGGTTCCCTTTCTCTTAACTGATAAGCCATCTCTGGGTCAAAACCATCACGAAATTTCATTAGAGCTAGACCTTGTGGAGGTTTCATATGTATAGGGAGGGCATTATATACATTTTTGAACCTATTGAAGTATTCTTGGACACCCTCTCCAACATTTCTCTTAATTTTTTCATCCTCTGATAAGATTTGGAGAGGGTTCTTCTTAAATTCCCATTTGTTTAAGAATAATTGATGAAAAGCAGGGAGGTCATTTATGATGTTAGGGGTTAATATTTTAAACCATTTTCTTACCTCTCCCCCTAAGCTTTGAGAAAACATTCTAAGTTTAACAATTTCATCATCTATTTCTTATCTGTCAAAGTAGTCATTCATTCTGTCCACATGTTGTTGAGCAGTAGTAGAACTACTAGCATCATATAAGGGAATCTTGGACTGATAGTCCTATGGTAGAACAAATAAAGGTAAAGGAAGGACTAAGGGAGCATACCATGTTGCCATGATTTATGGTTGCAGAAACAATGGAGGGTTAACAAGTGGAGGTTTTACAAAAGGAGGTACAGGGTTAAATGGAGGAAGGTGAATAGTGGGGGATGAAGTTAGTACAAAAGAATTTTGTTGTAGGGTGGATGGGTCTAGAAATACCTTGGTTATCAAACTCTGAGATCTAGTCCTAGAAAATCTTTGTTCTAGGGGTGAGTCCAGGGATACTTTTAAGGATGGAAAATTATCTTGAAGTTTAAAAAATTGGCAAATCTCACTAGTCCCTAATATGCAAACTATAAAATTTTTATTGATGTATCTGTTAGCTAGCTATAAAAATCTGTTATATCAAATGCTGGCTAAAAACTTTTTAGAGCCTTCAAGGAACAAATTTCATTGCTAAAAATTGTTGGCTCTTGAAGACTCTTGAAGGCCTCATGCCTATCCTCTATCCAAAACTGCAATGCTGTTCCCATTTTACACTTAGAAATCCTACTGATTTCCAAGCCAGAATACTGCAGCAAGCACCTTTTTCCCCCTTCCCTTCTTCCAAAACTAACCTCAATTTTTATTCCTCCATTTCCCATGAAAATCCCTCATTTTCATAATTTTTCCTTTCCCCTTCATTAAAACCCCTTAACAAGGTTGAAAACTCCTTTTTTGCCTTATCGGAACCCTCCATTTCCCTTGAAAACCATTGAAAATTCATAAAAATCATGTTTTAATGTGTTATGGACTGAAGCCCCTTGGGCTAAGTCTTTAGCCCCTCTTCTTAAAAACCCCGGTCAAATTAGTTACCATATGCCCCACAACCCCGCAATCGGGCACCAAGCCATTTTTTAATTATTCCCGCCAAAGTTTAAAACCTTTGGTTATATATATAAAACCTCTGTTTATATTAATTTTCCAACGTTTTATTATTTTATTAAATTTTTTGCCGGTACAAGTTTTAAATTGTTCCACACCGTCGATCTGATCTGAAGATCGAACAGTGCGGAGTCCATATCCTGGTGGTCCCCACATTCCACTAACCCATCCCAAAAACCGCGCGGTTTTCATCGCACCACCTTTGGGCAACGACGGTTTTTTCCCGATCGCCAGCGATTCCACTCATCGCATGACATGTGTCCTATGTACTTTTTCAAAACTACTTGCCCATTGCGTGTTATCGTTCGGATGTGGATGCCCATCGATATTGATGTCCACTGTCCGATCTAGGGCGGGCCATCCAACGGCTATCGCTCGCCGAAGATGCCCGACAGTTAACCGGGCTACAACACACCATCCAGTTAATCTTCGCCGTTGATCTGATCTGCAAATTGATGGTCCATATTCCATTGCCCTGATTCCATCGCCCAGTCAACGATTCTCCATTTTGACTTTCCCCTTTGCTCCCGACCATCGATCTCTACGTGATCGACGGCTCTGATTTAATCTTTCTTCCTCCTTCTCCGATCAATCCTGATCGTTGGATGATGCCATCCAACAGCCATGCTTCCTCCACGTGCCTTCTGAAGCAGTAAGCCTATATATGCAGGATTTTATAATAATTTTTGTATTTTGCAGGGTTTAAATGGTTTTCTCAGCATTTTTGAAGAAAATTCGAAGGTGGAGGATGACGATTCTCCTGCCTTCAAATTCACTAAAGAAAATCATCGCAGGGTGTTAAAAACACGTTTCATCAGTGTTTCTTTAGGCATTGATGCCCTATCGCCCCTACGCAGCCCTGTACATTAGAAAAAACCATGAATCGGGTGCATTCAAAGAGTATCAGTGACGAAGACCAAAATTTATCAGAACAGAGGATTAAGGACAGATTTTGCGGGTATCACGGCTAAGGATGTTTATCAAAAGCCTAATCCCCAATTTAAAACAAAGTTTAAAGAAAATCTGAAGTGTTTTATTGATAGGAAACCCTCCACCGCCACAAATTAAGGCAAATTGATCCCTCTAGCTACCACAATGCCACATGTACCTCAAAGTATTCAATCAGAGGCTGAATTTATTGATCAGGATCAGATATTTGTCTCAGCGCAGCCAGAAAGTTACTTCTACAAGGAAACTTAATGCAAAGAACATCTGCAGAGTAACTTCAACGCCACACAGAGCCTCAAAGGTCAACAAAAGCTCCCACCGAGCTTAATATTTATGTAAATCATTTAATACAAAGGATCTGAATGTAAGTTTATTCATTGAGCCCCTCAAATGCCAAGAAGCCATTAATTTTGTATTAATTGTAATTGAGATATTTTATCAGATCTCACCTCCTCATCCTTCTATATATACTTCTGCAGAAGATGAGTGAGGGGTTGGTTGCAGAACTTTGAAATACATTTGAGCTTAAAATTCTGATTGTAAATAGTGATCACTAGCCCTTGGAGCTCTGCTTGTGATAGATTAGTTAGGCTGAATAGTGAAGATGATTGCTGAACTGAAACATTGGACCTGAGTACTGTAACTGCTTTGACATCAATAACAAGATTTTTATTGGGATCCTGGTCTATATCACTGGTGAAGTGCCCCTTTCTTTGTTATTGTTTTCCTTCTATGTATGTCATATTTTTCACTATTCTCTGATAAAGAACAACATTTATAGATTTAGGACCTACTGTATATCGGTAACCTTCTCTGACTGAAAAGCTTTATCTCAATGTTTTCCTCCAATTTGTTTGTTTAAGAATGATTTAATACAGTTTAAGCAGTTAGGAATGCTAGATTCCCCTCATCCTATTGTTTTCTTTAAACATTGTTCTTAAAAGTTATTTTCCTTATTTTTCTTATTAAAGATGACTAAGAAAGATATGGTGTGCCCTGGTCCTAGTTTTTCTCCAAAAGCAGATTCTGAAAGTTTCCCTTGGTGTTGACTGAAAGTAGACTAGGTTTAAAAGTACTTTATCTGATCTTAATTTTACACTATGTCTTCTCTTATATGTTTTCATACTTTCTGAAGGTAATTATGAGGATTACTGGATCGTTTGTCAATTAAGCTGCTTTAATACAAACTTTCCCAAGGAGTCAATGGTTAGCCCTTTACTTGGTTGGTTTTAAACAGTTACTTAAGAGGCTTTTCTTGTTTGGACTAACTATAAATCCTTTGTGAAATTATTATCAGTTTCCACCTCTCCAACACTTTATTGTTCCCATCCCATCATTATAATCTCAATAATATTACGATGTAGATGACTTGCCCCTTGGATCACTCTTGATGTTGTTGCTCAATTAAAGCCCTATTTATGACTCCATAGCCCAATGGACTAAAAACCAGTGTTATATCTATCTCTTCAGCCAAAGCTGTTCTATTCACTTGCAAATTCTCACCTTTTGAAACTCTTTGCATTTGGGGCTTTCCACCTCAAGCAGTATTCATGCTCAACCATCAAAAAAAAAAACAAACCCTTGGCCTTCATAACTAGCCTAATATTATTACCCCAAACTTCAAAGACAAATCCGTATTTGCACTTATTGGAGAGATCCCTCTCCAGATTCAGGAGGGCTAGATCCTAGAATCCCAAAGTTGGTTGAAATAATGTTGCTTCTGCAGTTTTAGTCTCACCAATCTGCTAAAATTACAGATTCCTAACAGTATTTTTAAAATTATTCAAATTTATAATGACATTATATATATTGTCTATATAATGTTGGCGATTTTTAACATAAAATTATTTTTATTGTAAAATTTGGGCAAATCATTTTTATAAAAAAATGGAAATTGGCGAATCCTTTCTTTTGGAAAAACCATGGAAAATTATCCCACCTATGAATATTAGCCCCTAAAATTTTCCATGGGTGAGTTAGATAGGATATTTTGTAAATCTTTAAGGTTTTCAGGTAGGGAAATTGCTTTATGGATTGGTCTGCTAACAGTTGGGTTTTTAGATCTAGGAGACTTCCTAAGTATGCTTTCAGGATTGTCAACTATTGCAGGAGGATTTGGGTTAGGATGGGATCTGGTACAGATTCTTCTAGAAGCCAGAACTTTGGACCCAAAAATTAGAAAGGTTGAGAGTTTATGACAGTCTTAAAGGACAAACCAATCTATGAAAGAAATACTTAATCCACAAAGTATTCTTAACTAGATTCTTGTGAATTTTTTATGATAAAATAAGTTTCCCATTGGAGTCTATGGAAAACCAGTGGAGTCAGTAGGCCTACTGAAAACCAGTGGAGTCACCAAGTGGAGGATTTTTACTTGTTTTATGGTTGGCCGTTGTCCGCCATCAGCAACCAGGAACCATTCTTCGCTAACACTTGATTCATATAAGTTTAAAATGAGGTTTTCCGAGTTTTTTGAGTTTATATTTTGTTGTTTATTACTCAGTATTCCCCAGTACGGTCGCCACTATGTTGGCTCCCCGTGATTTGCAAGATTGGCAAGAACAAACACTGTAGGGAACCACATCACAACCACTTTAGAATCCTAGGACCTAGCCTTCCTGGATTCAGAGATGGATCGCTCTATGTAATTTTTTATAGATGATATGCCTTTGTGCTCTTGTTTATGATATTAGGCTAGTTATGAAGTTCTAAGGACTTGTTTGTTTTGATTGATTGATTGATATATTGACAGATCCAAAGGTGTGAATAGTTGAAGGAATGTTTCAGCTGAATAGATAGACTATGAGAAATAATAAGCCATTGGGCTATGGATTCATAAAAGGATTTAATTGTTCATCAACTCTGCAAGGGTTTTCATAGGGAAAGCTAACTATATCAAGTGGATCTCTTAGATTAGATGTGATATGAAATAAAAATAAGTTGAATAACAATAAGTTGTGAAGGCAGCAAAACTAAAATTCAGTTAAGAATATTTTAATTCTACTTTAACAAGAAAAGCCTTTTAGGTAACTATTTGAGGCAAACCAAAGAACAAGGCATATCATAGACTTCTTTGGCTAGAATTTAATAATTAAACCTTTAATACAACAATCCAACAATCCTAGAATTACTTTCAGACAAAGAAAACATTTAAGATAACATTGAGTGTAGCTAAAGAGAAAGCTAAACCTATCTTCTTTAACTAAACACTCTAAAGAACTTCAAAGCAACAGTTTGAGGCAGACCAGAGGACAAGGCATACCATAGACTTCCCTGGTTTAGACTCTACTAAGTATACTTCAAAGAATGGCCTTAAAAGAAATATTTCAAGCTACACAAAAGGACATGGCTTACCATAGAATTCTTTGGCTTGACTCTATTAAATCATTTTCAAGACATCAAGCTAGGTGGAACTAGAGAGAAATTAAGAATTCTCCAATCAAACCTTGCAAAGGAAAAAATTTAAGATAAAGAATGCAGATAGAAATAGGGTGTCAAGACATCATATCCTCCTCTAAAATTTATGTTCTTTTATCAGATAAATGATGGAAAGAATGGAAAACAGAAGAAAAACAATGGCAAAGAAGGAAAACGTCACCATTAACATAGCTCAAGAATCCTGTGAACGTGCTTGTATTAATGCTATTCAAAATAGTTACATTCAATAGATCTCTACAACTTAGAGCTTTCTCAAATCCAGCCTAGCAGTCCTCAACTAGCTCAACAACAGAAAATTAGTCAACTAACCAACCAACCAACACTAAAAATGAAGCTCACAAGCAATATTTATCTGCAGAATGAGGAGGTGACCTTAAGCTAGGGTTTTAGATGTCATTTATTATAGATTTAATGAGTTTTTGACCTTTGAGACCATGTAAGGCCCAAGGAAAAATATCTAAGAGTGTTTTTCTGAAATAATAACTCCTATCTTAACTTTGAGCTAACTTTGAGAAATATTTGACTTTAAGGCTTTTTCAATAACTTTACAATAACTACTGGGTAGATGAGAAATATCTCTAACAGTTTGTAATTACTGTTGATGTTTTTATTGAAATAAAACATGTTGTAGGTG
The DNA here is from genome assembly GCA_034641835.2 of Pinus albicaulis. Classification (NCBI taxonomy): domain Eukaryota; kingdom Viridiplantae; phylum Streptophyta; class Pinopsida; order Pinales; family Pinaceae; genus Pinus; species Pinus albicaulis. Next base: position 501,169,906 of record CM076584.1, read on the forward strand.
GCAAAATATGTCCATTGAAGAAGTAATTGCTTTGATCTTGGTCATTTGGATCTGCCTCTGTGCTTGATTTTCCATTGTTTATCATTTAAACTCTGTTTAGGCTTTAAAACTTGATTTATCTCTTAACTGTCTGCCTCACTGTCTTTCCTTTAATCCTTCATTTATCCTTGGTTTATGGTTAATCCTTTTGATTTGACTTTTTATCTATGATTTGCCTTCTAACCTTTACCATCACGGTCTTCTGACTGTTTCATATTTTCACTGTGTCTCTGTCTATGTTTGTTGTGCAGGGGGTATTCTTTCGCTGCTTGGAGGGTTTCAATGATCACCAATGATCTAGATTCATTGGGATTAAGCTTGATATTTCTCCTCTGGTCCCTTTAAAATAAAACAAATCCCTGGATCGTCACCCAGACATTTATTAAAATGTTTTTGGACTTTCGGAATGCATTTCTGCCATTAAACCTGCAAATAAAACAAACCAATTAACTTGAAAACCTGCAGGGAAGGCCTTTTTGGCTTTTGGAGCATTTGCAGAGGCGGGGAATGGTGGATTATGATTTGTCACAAAGCCATGGGGCTCTGGAGAATTTTAAATCGAGTGGCGGTATTGATTTATGGCGCAAAGAGGGGAGGGCGATTTTCGGGAGCAGGGAGGTGGTTTTTGCGCAGATGGAGGGGTGGTAATGGTTTTGGGCGGAGGTGTGCGATACCATTCATCGAGATCTGTGTAGAAAGGGAATACCACCTATTTCCTGCATTTTTGAAAACGCTAACCCCGTTGCACATAATATTGCGATGAGGGCTACGGTTCGTCATTTCTCAGGGAATGAGATCGACAGTGGTCAGGCATTTTGGGAGTGGCGGGTAAGTCGAAAGGGCGGGCCTGGGCGGACAGATGCCAAGGTACTATTGGAGAGCGGGGTTTGGTAGAGAGTGGGCCCGGTGGTCAATAATCATAAGCGAAAGCGCTTTTGTTAAGGAAAAGGGAAGGGTCATGTCGTTAAATCTTATGCAGGTGGGACTTAAAAAAACATTTAAACAGGGGGTTTAAACATTCATAAAGAGGCCGGGTTAAAAAATTTAGAGAATTTGGGTTTTTATTAAAATAAACAGATTTTAATTTAAATAAAAGGGTCCCGATAGGTCAATTTTACCTTTAAAGACAATGTAAAAAGACATTTTTACATTTTTTTAGTGCAAAAGGAAGAAAATAATAAAGGTGGGGTTTTGAAGGGTTTTTCAGGAATAAAAGTGGATGTTAAGTGGGGAATAATGAGGGAATGAAACTGGTGATAGGCAAGAAGGATGAAAATGAGAGAAATAAATCCGTGATGGATCTTTTTAAGAACAGTGAGGTGTTTTTAGAAGGCAGATATGAAATATAGTGAAAAGAGGCTTATTGAGGATAATGAAGGCAGTGATATTTCTAAAGATAGCTGATAGGAAAGGAATGATATCTCTAGCTACTTGTGAAAAATCCATAGTCACCTATTGAATCTGTAGAATACAAGAGGATAACATGACCAAAATGTATCGAGGAACCTATTGTCTCAATCTGATATGACAGACTGTGGGATTCCAAAGTGTACCCATACTCGTTCAAAGAAGAGTTTAGCAGTGGATTCTGTTGTGATATTCTTGTTGCAGACCATCATTGTGGCCATCTTCGAGAATCTTCCGACAACCACGAAAACACAGTTGTTTCCATGCTTACTAGAAGGAAGGCATGACATTTAATCCATGGAGATGGATTCCCAAGGTCGACTAGGGGTAGGAAGCAGAGCATAGAGGCCTTGATTCTTGATGGTTGGTTTGGGAATGGTGTCGGTAGTGAAATATCTGATGTACTTCCCAACATCCTGTTGAAGGTTAGGCCAATAGAAATAATTCTGTAGTGCTTCCACTGTTTTCTCGACCCCAAAATTCCCAGCGACCTGACTGTAGTGCACTTCCAAAATCATCTTGGCACGCTCGCTTGAAGGAACACAAACATGTCCCAGGTGAAATAGAAGTGCATCCTGGAGGTGAAAATTTGGAACTTTCTTACCCTCCAAGAGAATCTTGTATGTGTGGCCGAATTCTGGATCGCTCTTGTAGAGAATTGGCCAATCATAAGTCTCATTCCCATAAGAATTGAGCATGGTGGTTAACGCCATGATCGGTGGTCAGCTGAGGTAGTCTAAAAAATTATTGGTGTTTCCCCTCTTATACTGATGTTCAAATTAATTTGTTGCAGATATGTGGACCAATTCTTATGGTGATCGCTTTGCAACTTCCTTTGTGTCTGTATGAATAGCAAGGGTCGGTGGTCTGTGTGGATGATCGTTTCCTTCCCCAAAATGTAATGCCTCAATTTTTGGCAAGCTTGCACAATGGAATACATATCTTTTTCATAATTGGGATATTTCTAGACTGTGTTGAATAATGTCTCACTATAATATGCCACTAGATGCCCCTGTTGAGTAAGAACTTCCTCAATATCATAGTCAAATGCATCTATCTCGATCTCGAATGGTTGTTGCAAGTCTGGTAATGTGAGCATTGGGGCATAGCAGGGGTGATGTTTCAACTCTACTAATGCCTTTTGTTGATATTTAGACCAAAATTATTTTTCTTTTGCTCCTCCCTTAGTGACTTGACTCAAGGGCCAAGAGGTATGAGATAATCCCAACACGAACCTGCGGTAGAAATCAACAAGACCCAAAAAGTTATGGAGCTCTGTTAGAGTGTTTGGGTCTGGCCAATCTCGAATGACTTGAATCTTGGATGGATCCATATGTGCCCCCCACTCATCAATAATGTATCCCAGATATTGAACCTGGGTCATGCCAAAAGTTCACTTCTCCAAATTTTCACAAAACTTGTGTTTCCGCAGTGTTTTGAGAACCTCCCAAGTATGGCTGAAGATCAAGATATCATCCGAGTACATTACTACAAATAGTTGGTGAATGGCCGCAAGATGTTATCCATTAGCCTCATGAAGGTTGTGGGAGCATTCGTCAACCTGAAAGGCATGACCATCCATTCGAAAAGGCCCTCCTTGGCTTTGAAGGTATTCTTCCACTCATCGAAGGGTTTTATTGGTACCTGCTGATACCCAGACTTCAAGTTGATCTCACTAAAATATTTTTCCCCCTTGATTTGGTCCAGAAGGTCATCAATCTATGGGATTGGGTACCTATTCTAGACAGTGATCTTGTTCAGCGCTCAATAGTTAATACAGAGTCTCTGAAAGAGGACCCAAAAAACTTGGTTGTCCTCAAGACGTTGTGGATCCTTAGAATCTTATAAGTGCGCATAACAAGCCCCTTCGCACATGTCTGGGGTAAGCTCAGGGAGGACTGACTCTGCAGGGGCTTCCCAGGCAACCAACTCTATGAGGAACAGTAACCAGAAATAACAAAAGGCGCGGCCCTGCTCCTGGGACTTGCAAACATTAGTCAGAAACTCATCACATAAATACTCGGCCGAGTTAAAATATACCCCTTTCCTACATTGGCTCACTAACTGAATTATGTATGCTAGGATAGAGGTGACCTAAAATTTTCTCATCACCTTGCACACCAACAACATGGTGCCCAATTGCGTGCCTTGGTCGCTAACAGACTTGATTATAAAACCCTGATTATTTCGCTCCACATGGAAGGTTTTGCGCACATACTCATCAATTTCCGCCTCATACTTTTTTCCCACACGCTCTAGAGGGTTCAGTCCATTCATGGGAAGGCTATTAATTCTATGAACCAGTGCAACATTGATGGGGATCCTATCCTCGATCCATAGGCAGCCATCGTGAATTAGGGTGAGCAACAATTGGGCTAGCCATTCCGTGACGTTGTAGTGACCGAAGTGTGGCATCCATAGCAAGTTCAGGAGCCCAGACCCGGCCAATCCATGCACCCAGTGCTGGGGAAAAATTTCGATCCCATCGTCTGCCTGAATCATGTCAAGGTATAATTCAGGTGCCATCTCAGGGAAGGCCTCCAAACTGGCCAAATCGTGATCGTCAAATTTGATCTCGTGAAGCTTTCCAACAAGTTCACCAATGACAAGGACCTCTCCTAGGGTCAGCGACATCTAAAAATAAGTGATCAGGCCATCGAGGTTCTTCGAGGTGCGCGTTGAGGTCCTATGCAACTGGATGAAGGGGGGTAACCAGTTGATCGAGTTAGCAGGCTGGGCCTCCTCCCTAGGAGCACGCGCCTGGGGTGTCGCCCTCGGGTATTTTACATTTCATGGGGAAGTACGAGGCTTCCCCCAAACCCATTTCGTGGGTTTCATGGGTTTCCATGAGCCTTCTGCTTTTTCCTTTCCCTTCTTTGTGACGAGCGTGGAGAGGACTTCTTCAACCTCGGACTCAATCTCCACCACTTCCTCAGTTCCTTGTTCCACCGAGGTCACTGGTTCCAAAGGTTCAACAGAGTTTGTGGTCGTCATTTTGGCATGAAATACAAACTCGAGATTGCCACTGTTAGAGGGAGTAGGTTGCTCAGACATGAAAGAGACGTTATAGGCACATAAATTCTTACAACACAATTTCGGCAAGGACAAACATGCCAAGTACAAGCTATTCAAGAGATATGGAACCCTTGTCTGATCTAGCTCGCCCATTTTATAGCTTTGGAGATCACCCAATAGTAGGGTAAAATTCACTTGGAAATTGCCATCAATTAAATGGTAAAAAATGTCCAGAAATTGCCTCATTAAATGTCGGTCGCCCGCTCCATCCAATGCTAATTTTTCTTTTTACCCGATTTGACTGTTCCAACGGCTAGTTTTCGTACCCTTGGTGCACTCAGCGTGCTTCTATGCTCCCAGTGCACCCCTGCGCTTTGAGCACGCCTCCTACACTCCCAGTGCACCTGCTGTGTTCTGATTTTATTCCTTCTAAATTTATTTCCACGTCTCTGGCACACTTCCTCAAGCTTCCAATCCTGCGGCTTCCTCCTGCGCAGAGCATGGTACCTGTTGTGCTTACTTTCCTTGGTGGGGCTAGCCCACTTCATACAGCTACTCCGACCATTTATTAATTTGATCCGATATGGTTTGAGCCAACTACCATTGATGTAGCTGGGTAGCATATCACCTCGCAGGGTAGTTAATCGCACAACTCCGCCATCTTTGATTTCCTTAACTGTATAGGGCCCAAGCTAGTGTTGTCGAAACTTCCCTGGGTGTTTCACAAACTGACTATCATATATCAGGACTAAGTCATCCTCTACAAAGGTTTTTTTATGAATATGTCGATCGTGCCAAGCCTTCTTGCATGCCTTTTGTACCTACTGACGTTAATTTGTGATGAAACGGTCTTCCTCCAAAGCCACAAGATGTGCTAACCGCTCCTCCATAATATCAAACTCTGCCATATTTGTGAATGTCGTGATGCACAGACTAGGAACAATATATTCCATGGGCATAACGGCCTCCTTACCATAAACCATCCTAAATGGTGTCTTCCCTGTCAAATTCTTACAGGTGGTTCGGTAAGCCCATAGAATAGACAAAATGATTTTTGCAGTATGGATCTTAAATTCTTCCGTCAATGCCTATATGGTTTAATTAACAAAGTGCGTACCTCTATCACTCATCAGGATTTTCAGACATCCAAATTTGGTCAGAATCTTATCAAATATGAAGTGTGCAGTGGTATCTGTAGTGCATTCCTCTACTGCTTGTGCCTCGGCCCACCTAGTTACATAATCAATAGCAGTTATAATGTAACGCGCACCTGTCTTCTTTCTGGGTGGGTTGATAGGTCCTACGGAATCGATGGCCCACTTGTCAAATGCTTGCAGGGCCATTTGCAGTTGGAGGGGCATTTCATCCCTATGGGGCAGCCTTCCAATGTGTTGGAATGTATTGAAAGCCTTACAATATTCATGAGAGTCACTATGTAGGGCAGGCCACCATAATCTAGCTCTTAAGACCTTCCACGTTGTGGCATTCCCTGCGTAGTGACCTCCTACCACCCCATTGTTAGCTTTTTCCAAGATAGCATGCTGCTCATGTTCCAAAATGTACCTTCACAACACTTCATCTACTCCCATCTTATAGAGGTGAGCTGCGATGATGGTCAAATTCGTAGCGTGGATTACCAATTCTTTCTTTTACTGAACCAAATACCTTGTGGGTGCATTGCCTATAGTCAAGAACTGAATAATTTCAGCAAAGTGTGCATCGACTACCTTAATAGAAAACAATTGTGTGTTAGGAAATCCTTCCTCCAGGTTAGTTGGTTCCTCACCAGTCTCAATTCGGGACAAGTGATCGGGCCTAGCATTCAACCTCCCTGGTTTGACAATGATTTCAAAGTCGTACTCCTGGAACAACAGAAGCCATCGGTAGATTCCCCCCCAACACAGGCTTATTCACCAGGTACTTCAAAGCCGAATGATCTATAAACATTTTCAAGTGTCCCCATAATAGGTAATGCCAATACTTTTGTAATGCATAGACCATGGCCAATCCCTCCCACTTTGTGGTGGCATAGTTTCGCTCCGACACGAGAGTTTTCGACTAGTGAATGCAATTAGGTAATCAATGTCTCCCTCACCAGGCTATGTAAGGACCGCTCCTAGGGCAATTCTGGAAGCATCAACATGGACATGAAATACCTTCACCCAATCAGGGAAAATAAGGATAGGCGCAGAGATCATCTTTTCCTTTAGTAGTTCAAAGCTCTTTTGACACTTGTCATCCCAAAAGAATGAAACATCCTTCTTAAGTAGTTGTTCCAGAGGGGCTGTGATCAGCACGTATCCCTGAATGAACTTTCTGTAATAGCCCGTATGTCTGAGGATCAAACGCAGCTGCTTCTCAGTCGTAGGGACTGTCAGATTGATGATCACTGCAACTTTCGCAGGGTCCACCATTAGCCCTTGTCAGCAAACTATATGTCTGAGCAAGATTTCAAAGGGCACATAGAAGATACGTTTCTTGATATTCAGGGAAATCTGGTGCTTCCAACAGCCATCCAACATCATGCGCAAGTTAGAAATGTGTGTCTTTACTAAGCCAAAGACAGTCTAATCATCAAAGTATACCTCCAGAAATTTATGAATGAAATTTTTGAATACGGCGACTACTACCTATGAGAAGATGGCAGGATCATTTTTAAGCCAAAACGGCATGACCGTATACTGAAAGCATCCCCATTCAGTGGAAAATGTAGTTCTGTTGTGATATTCAGGTGAAATTCTGATCTAATGGTACCCTGAGAACCCATTGGTGAATCAATATGCCTCCTGGCCTCTACGCTATCTAGGATCTCATCGGAGAATGGTGTAGGAAAAGGATCATGTATGCATGCATCATTCAACTTGTGCAAATCTACACAGATGCGGATTTCCCCCTTCTTCTTCTTTCCTGAACCACCATAGGACTCACTCATTCCGACTGTTTGACCAGTTCGATGATACCCGCAGTGAGCTTTTTATCAATTTCTTCCCTAACCTTCTTCTTATACTTAAGGTTCAGTTGATAAGGTCGTTGCTTTATAGGGCACGCATCTGGTTTCAGTGTGATGCGCATAACCCCTAAGTCCCCCGTGATCCCCTTAAGCTCTGAAAAATTTGTCGGAAATAAGTCTTGATACTCTGTGAGAAGTTATAAAATCTTGCCTACTGTCTCATCATCCCAGTAATCCCCAATTTTAGCCAACTTGGGTTTCTATTCCGTACCAATGTTAACTTCTCGCAACTTCAGAGGTTTCATAACATCCACAATGTGTAATGGGGGTCCTGTGACTACGTGTTCCCCCTCTGATTCTGGGATAGAGACATTGCACAGATCTTCATCACACTCTTCTATGGTGATATTGTGGCAGTCGACAATATCCTACAGCTGTGTTTCCCATGTGGGTATTTCCCATGGTGCATAGGGGCTGGATTCACCAAATACAAAGGTATCGATATCCTGTAGAGCTTTGTCAAGCGCCTTGATCCTCCTGTTAACCCAAATGTCCCCAAAAATTCATCCTTTAAGGTTTCCCAATGGCGGGTGCATTGATGTAGCTCCAGATCTAAGTACCATGCGGTGGGAATTGGTCCCAAGGCATGAATAAACAAGTGAACTCATTCTTCTCTAATGTGATCCAACCATTTCTCCATCCAGGTGAGCAAATGTTCGCGCGGATCCCCTAGGCCAAGAAATTTCTTGATGCGCACGTCGGCCGGAGGCTCAAATCGTAGGATCATCATATCCTGACATTCCTCCCAATCCTAGAATGCCCCCTTATGCGTGTCCCACCATCTTGCAGGTGTTGTGCACAGAGCTAGGTTAAGGGCCCATAGCCTCCATTCTTTTGGAACCTCAGCTTCAAATGTCTGCAAAAATTATTTTATACTACCAGAACCATCAAAGTAGGGTAGTTCTCTTACCTCAGATGATATGCAGTGGAAGTCCCTCATGATTCGCAGAAAACGCAGCGTAGAGACATCATGCAGCCAGTTTTTCCAATTTTCTATTTCTTCGTCGAAGTCGAAAAAGCATTCGCTATCCATTTCACAGCAAAGCACACCATCGGTCGTAGGATTGATCCAGTCTTCGTCCCTTGCAATTAACTTATAGATTTGATCCACCTCTTCTTACTCATGAACTGGCTCTGTATACCTTTCTCCTTCTACAGGATCTAGCGGTACTACCACCCATGTTCCTTCACTTTCAAACATCATGCTTCTCTTTTTCAAATTGATAATACTGCCCATATCTATGGCCCAATCCAATCCTAGGAGCATAGGATAGGGGTCCGTATCTTCTATAATCTGAATGACCTCGAAGTCAGCTTGAACCTTAACCCCTGCGATTTCTACCACGATCTTTGATAATCTTCCTAATGGTATGATCTTATACTGATTAGCCATGCACAGGTAGATAGTGGAACATTCTAACTTAGGTTCTCCCATTCGCTTCCAAGTTTTCTTAGGTAGTATGTTCACATCTGAGCCTAGGTTTAGAATAACCTGATCCATCTCATAATCACCAATCTGCGTGATTAACCGCATCTCCCTACCATTGTGTCTCTTATGCTTATATAGTTTGTGTACGTCCTTAATTTCCATAGTTGGGGTTGTTCTTTCTGTGCCACTGTCTATCAAAACTTGGAGGTTTTCTACGGCCCTTTGGTTGCGTAGCAACTTCATACATTCCTGCAAGAATGGTTTGACATCATCATCTGCTTTGAGGTTTGTAGTTTCTTGAGGAGTAGATGCCGCAGCATTAGCAAAGTCTTGGCGAGTCGCGATAAAAGCTTCTTTTTACTTCTGTAAGTCCAAACCTTCTTGTTTAATGGCTGCTTTCTGGATAAGAGGCTCCTGCGACTCAATGGCTTGATGACCCATTGGTACACGAAGGTGGGGCAACAACATAGCAATGAACCATTATGTGTGCTATTTGTCATCATAAAGAAATCCTCCTTCTCTAATTACCTCCTTTAACCGTTGGTCAGCCTCCCATATAGACTCAGTTAGTCCTTGCTTGAAATCTTTCAGATCGTTCACTATCTGAGAGTATGGCTTAGGCTTCCTGAACTGCTGCTTCAAGGCATTCTTAATCTCCTCGATGGTCGCATTTGCATGTTGGTTGATGTATCCCATATACTAGTCCAAGGCCCTCCCCTCAAAGGCAAAGGATAGATGTGCCCTTTTCACAACATCACTGGCTACGTTCTGTGCAGTCCATACCAATCCTATGAAAAACTAGAACTGATCCATATCCTCATCCCCTACGCCATTAAAGGTGGGTAGCTTCATGTGTGAGGCCATATCGTCTTCTGGTGGTGGTGGAGGTGAGTTCTTAACCCTATGAGGGTTCGATGGTGGCGTAGACAGAGAGCTATGTGCAACAGAATTTATTACTAGACTATAGACAGATCGATCTCCTTCTTGATTAGTTATGTATTATTTACCACTGCGTGTTGTGCCCTCACTTTTATCAGAGCTCATTCACTCTATATGACTACACGAAATGCTATTTTAATTAGTAATGGAAGATTTTTTAGAAACTTACCCTGGAAACCCTTGAAGAATCTTCATTCTGCCTCAGAGTAGGACACAAATTGATCAATTTAAAATTATGTCACAAAACCTCCTATCACACTATCCACTTAATGATCTACCATGCGAGTGATGGTGTTATCAGTCTTCTCTAATTGTTGAATCAGTTTTGGGGTCCACTGCGTGACCCGTTGTAATATCCCAAAATGGGGATGCAGAAATACATGAACACAAAAGTGTATTAGGGATAAATCAACTCATAAAATTTAAGAAGAGCACATAGCCATCATATTAACGTTACAATAGAAAAATTTATACAAGATCTTGAGGAAATAATCACTCAAGTTAGGCAAGACAAGCCTCAAGAAATCATGTACATGAAATATGAAATATACTACTACACAGAAAATGCCCAAGGCTATGACAATGTAGTTTTATTAGAGACAACTATAGATGGAGTATTTCAGTACATGGATATGGAAATATACAGCTCATACAATGTTGGGAGCAAAGATCTAAACCCCCAAAGACAATTCCAAGACAATTCGGAAGGGATTTCCTGAAATATGAAAAAGTACAAAATTCTAGAGTTGCAGTCCTAGGACTGAATAGCAGCTACAAATCAAGAACTGGATGGAGATGATTGAAGATGTTGCACAATATGAATAAACCTCCTCCAATGGATCTTCCAAGTGAAAGGCTGATCCTAACAGTGAAGAACTCACCCTCCAACAATCACTGCAACCCTCACTGCAAATGCCCACTGAAAATAACGCAGTCAAGGAGAGGGACTATGTTGTAGGAGATAGAAAATGTATTGTCCAAGTGCCAAGATCTGAAATCTTCTCCAAAGGCTTCCTCACTGATCTCCCAAAGGAAATAAATCTTCCTCCTCTGAAAAATAAGCTCCGGAAGTGGTGTTGTGAAACCTCCACTGTAACACCCTACAACACAACGTTATACTCTGCAGAAATAATGTTGTAGCTGAAGGAGGTGGCTTGGCCTTAAGCCTGAATGTGGAGAAATGAAGTGAAATCTCCCTCAAGAGGCCTCTCTTGAAAGGAGAAGGAATTCCTAAATAGGAATGCCTTGTGCTAATCAGCACAACAATCTCAACTAAATAGTTGAAGAAAGTACAATAGTCATGCAAACCACAAAATAAATAATCCATATCATGTCTTGCTATGGCTACCTTGCCCTCCTTTTATTCAAATTGAAGACCTCTCACATTGGGTCCCACACATTAGGGTTTCCTCCACCAACGAATCTTCCTCCCACTATCACTGTTCTGTCTCCAAAGATGATCTCCACCTCTTACTCCAGCATTGTTGACTTGGTCAAACTTGACCTTGTCCAAATGAAAATGTCCCTTTTCACACATGAGGGTGTGAAATCCAACCATAATAATGATCCATTTTCTCACCATAAGGGGTTTTATTCCTATTTCTGAAATTTATGGGCCTCCTTACCCATTTATTCATCTCCTAGGTGTCAAAAGCAAAATCAATATTCCAATTAGCTGCATGCTATTTTTGGAATATTACAGTCCTCCCCTCCCAAATGTTTCTTGTCCTAAAGCAATTGAAAGGATAGAACTGAGAAGTATCCCATCCTCCTACTATATCATCCACATATGATAAAATCCTCCAAGGAATGAGATGTTGTCTCATCAATAAATCTCCATATTGCCCCTCCCAAGCATGCAAGTTAGCTAAATAGCTACCATCATGAATAAGTAGAGTACTCAAGGAGGCAATAAGGTGCTATCTAGAGGTCCCCTTGAGGAATGGGATCTGAAATGTATTGGGAATCATCATTCCCATGTGGATCCTCCATCCCCAAGCTATCATCCATTCAAAATTAGTTACCTCCCAACATGGCAACTCCTGAAAATTCTCCCCCACCTTGGCTCCTGCAATGTAGGTGGGCTGAATGACTGAACATGATAGAAAAAATAGCCTACCCCATGTTTTCCTCCTCTCCACTTATGATAAGTGTAGAGTATTCTGATCTTGGGCTGCAATAATGTTGCCCTCAAGTGGCAAGAAGAAGACTGGATCTCCAAATATCTCCTCTCCAACATTATGAATCATGTTGGCCCAAACCATCCCATATATGATGAATAGGAAAGCACCACCATATGGTATCAAAATGAGAGGAATACTGAAGGTTTCATGTAGTTCTGGAAGGTGCCAACAGTTTCCCAAGTAGTCACAATGCAGTTTTCCTAATTGTTGCTTCAGAAAATAGCAAGGCAAGTTGTTTCTTAACAAATTTCTAGTTATGTATGTCATCACATCTACTAGTGAATAGTAAATGACTTGGTACATCAACTGAGCATACATGAAATAATATAACACTTTCCCAAGGCCACACAAAATATGGTTGTCTCCATCATATAATTTGGCCCAAAATTGACCATGGAGCCCCAAGAGAAGCTTGCCCTCTTGTGGAGCTATGCACTGTATAGAAATGGTAAGAATAGGAAAATACTGTGTTAGATAATCAATAAATGCAAAAACACAGTTCTTACCATGTACTAGAAGTAAAATGATACATATATCCATGGATAAGTCCTCCATAGTGATATGACATACTCCCATGAAGAGAAATGAACCATGTGCTACATGAAGATCCTCCTTCTTATACTCGGAAATCAAAGTTAAGAAGATCATATCTCGGTAATAGATGTCTCCATCCATTACTCCATCAATATCACCCCCTCCTTGTCCCCCAAGTGCATCAAATGTGAAGTGATCCTGAGGACACTCCATCAATAAGCCCAAGCTCCAAAGTGACAGCGTTGTTGGTGTTATAGTGTTATTTATCACCTTCATATACTTGATGATTTACACTTTTGCCTTGGGCACTCTTTCCCCCAGACTTGAATATTTTTCTCAAAAATAGTGTCTTAAAACCCATACGTGATTCTGCCCAGACTTTTCCGCGTACATACACGAGTCCATTCATAGATATATGCATATAACTTTTTAATTATTAAAAAATATATAAAATCCCTATATTTGAGGTGGGTTTGATGGTTATTCCAGTAATTCAACCACCCCAGCCCATGGCCCAAATGCTCCTAACTGAAGAAACTAATTTGAGGGAGTATAAAAGCTCCTCAAAGGTATGGCCTAAGGGAGAGAGAAAAGATATAGATATTATACTCTGTTGGAGCCCTATTCAAGTTTGATTTTCCCGTGCCTCTGACACTTCCCAGGTATATTCAGGAAACTGTTGTTTCCTTGAGATGTTCATCACCCTATATGACATCTATTGTGCACACATCTTGGAAGAATTCTTGTGAGGCTAGGGCTGGACAGATCCAGAGGACGGTAAGCTCGAAGGTCATGGCAGGATTCAGGTGATCTCTCCATGTTTTGATTACTATACGTGTCATTCATAATAAGAAGAGCCATCTTGCTCCCGAGATTTACGTGTTAATGATGATTTATATATGTGTAATAATCGTTAATTGAAAATTTCATATTTTTTTCATGATATTATACATGGCTTTCACTAACATCTAGGAACTATATATGTTGTACAACTAGATTTTTGTGTTCATTATTTGTGGATTTACAGGTTTTGGAGCACAAATTGTTTGAGGGGGTTTGCACCGCGTGGGATCTACATCAGCCGAGGGAATTTTAGTTAAGTTCTACAACCAGTAGTATCTATTTTTCAATGTAGAATTTGGTAAAAGTGAGTCCTTCTTGAATGGCATGCCCCTGATCTGTGAAGGTTGTCAGCCCAAGACCTTTAGGGTATTAATTCCTAAAACAGAAATGGAAACTCTGCTAGGGATCACATTCTTGTGATTTCCTTTTGGGTTTTTTCATCTGTCTTGTGGGTTCCCAATAGTTGCTATCACTTTTTTTCAGTCTAGAAAGTCCTTTTTCAATCAGACAGAAGACCTGGTCTCTTGATCAGGCTTAAATTTTTTCTTTTTCCTTATTTTGGTTTACATACGCAGTTTTTTGTTTACACAGTCGCATATACACATTGTTTTTTGCAAATGGACTTGCGTATATGCTAATTTTCTTTATTACAGTCACGTATGCATGCTTGTTTCCTTCTGAAAAAGCGTGTATGCCTGGGAAAATTTGAAATTTTTAGTTTCTAGCCACTGTGATCTTGTCTGTCTGTGTTGAGATGTTCCTATAGCATCTTGAAGACCTCTGGAATGTGTTTAAAGTTAATTATTATCTGTTTCTCTCTTTAATATTACCAATTAGCCCAAGTTAATGGGAATATACAATTTTGTTTCATTTTTCTGTTTCATGAATAAAATTGTAAAGGAGGATCAATAAAACTCCAAATTAGAAAAATAAATCAATGCCACATGTGAACAAAGCTAAATCTGGGCCATTTACATAAGTACACTTAGGTTTGAAAGAGGCTGGACCATTTGACCAAGTAAACTAGGACCAAATCAACATCGTTGTCTAGATACAGTGAATCTCCTAGATGCACAATGCAGTTTTAGTTGGAGGCTACACATGTGAAAGGAGCTAAATCATTTAGATGGTTTAGGGTTTGTGTTATGTAGATTAACCCGTCTTGCGGACAAGACCGATCTCTCTAGTACTAAAAGTAACTAGCAACAAACAGCCAATTATACTAATCTCTCTCTAAGCATATAAGATTCATAAAAATGCTATATAGGTGTAAGGCCTACCTTATGTCCAACGCTTGCTTGATCTCGTTGAAGTCCTTCCCGTGCACTTGAAAGAACGTTCCTCGTGAATCTGCAATCACAAACAAGCAAAAAGATTACACAACACCTGTATAGACATTATTATAAACCATACTCATCATAATGATCAAGGAATTTATGAAATAAACCATGAATAGACAGTTTAATGAGAGAAATGAGTATATTTGTATTAACTTCAAATAAGGAAAACCTTTACAACCTGTGCCTTGATGTCGTGCAGGTCTTCCTGGGGTCCGAAGCAGGAATCTCTTCTAATTTGACAAGCATTGCACTCTTTGAACCAAGACAGATAGAGATGAGTGATTTAACCTCACAGAAAGTCTTAGTTAACTGAGTTTGAATCTCAACGGCATTTAACTTCAAATATCTTAAGCTTGAACTCCCTTTGAGGCTACCCAAGGCCTCTTTTTATAGTGGAAAAGAGGAGGTTTCTTGTTCCAAATATGAAGGGATAGAATCCTCCTTCAAAGGGATTAGCTCCTTACATCAAGGGGTTAGCTCCATTAAGTGAGGGATGCATGAACCTTCTCAAAGCGTATCCATTCCCGAAAATTCCCATCTAGAATCTTCTAGAATTCATCTGAAATCAACTTTTTATTTTTACTTTCTCGCCTTTTTGAGTTTTACAGAGGTCCGCACCCATAACACAAAGAACGTGCGGTATGGTTCCGCAGGAGGGCTGAACTTTAGGTGCGGGACCACAAGGAATTAATAGAGAAAGTGTGATACCAATGTTTAGGGGATTTTTAGGAAATTTTCTCTGATTTTGAAAGCTTGACATGAGGAGAAAATATGTTAGACTTGCAAACGGAGGAAGTATGAGTAATAATGAGCTCATACTCATAGTAAAATGTCAGGATGACAGATTTTAGTGTAACAAATTGCCCCCTAAAGTGCAAAGTCTAGAATAGATGAAGCTGTAGTCTGTCATATATGAAGAGTGCAGTACTTTATCATTTCAAAGATCATCCTGTGGACACCCCAGTCGGAACCTGTAAAAACATTCAATGCAAAATATATACATATATATGTCATCACTGAGGTAGGCATTCCCATACTCAGATTAAAACTAACTAAAAAACTAACTCAAATCGTTCTGATACAGGAATGATTTTGAATACATCATAGTACAAATATATGTAGACACAGTATGGACGCAGCCATCTGTTTATAAATAGTCTACTGTATAGATGACAACAAAATTCCTCGCAGCCTGGATGGTGGAAACTAGATCCGGGGTCTTGATTTCCGCATCTCGAACCAGTACGATTCTATCCATGTGAATGAATGTGTCGAAGTCGAACATGGTAGAAACCACTTGATTACCAGTCAATGATGTGAACTGTTAACAAGTGTGAGAGAAACCACCAGTAATGTCAATGGCTCTCAAAGTACTCAGTACAATCCATGAAATGTGAATGAATGAGTTGAAGTCGAACATCTCACGAAATCATTCGATCGAAGGTCAATGATGCAACCTGTCGTCGAAGGTGAGAAACCTGCCATTGAGGCATGTAGATTTCAAGGTACTGACGATTTCTAGATCAACTTCCTAGATAATGTGCTGATGTCGATAGAAAGTGATCTGTCGTAGGCAAGCCCACAACACGAAATCATAGATCAAGTTTTGAAAATATATTGGCAAGGACTGACTCAGGGATGGTAAAAAATGGATGAAAGATATTTTGCAGATGAATGGTTTATTTGAACTGTTCTCTTGAACACATAACGACACTGCAGATGGCTTGGTAACAATTGACCCAAAGCTAATACCCAGAAACCGGCTGAAGACTTTCAATGTGGTTTGATTAACTGTTAGGCAAAGGATTCCTCTTGAACAAAGTGTCGTGTTCAAGAGTGGTTGATTGAATTTTCGAAACATTTAAAATACAACAAACACGCCCATTTTCTCTCTTTTTCCCCCACCATTTCTGGCAAGTACCTCTTTATTTTTGACAAGCTTGAGGAGGATAACATTTTCTTGGTTATAAGCTCATCCTTCGGATGAGTCCAACTTAGTTTAAAATTCGAACCCTAAGAAGGAGTGGTTCGTTCCTGTTGAAAATTGAACAGGTCCTTTACTGTTAAGTTTTAACGAGTCCAGTATAGGAGAAACTCGATGTTTTTCAATTTTAGGGAGTCAGAAGAAAAAACTTAAGAAAAATCCATGGGTGTACTTTTTCGTAAATTTAGTCTCTCGAGCCCGAAAAAGGATAAAATAATGCGGGAGAGAACTCTATTGACCGTATTTAGTCAACGTATACCTTTTTCGTAAATAGTCCATTTCAGTCCGTAAAAGGGGTAAACTTATACTAAAAGGATGACTGTTCATTTACTTTAACTAGTTCGAATAGTCAAGTACTCGGCAATCTTTTCATATTTAGAGAGTCTGAAAAGAGCTTAAAAGATGACTCCAAGGTTTCGCTTTTTCGTAAATTTTTTGAAAGAGTCCGAAAAAGTGATAAAAGTGTGCTCTTTGTTGAAAAACGATCAGTTCACCTGAAAAATCCAGTTTCTGCACAAAAACTTGAAACATTACACATACCTGTTTAAGATAAGTAAAAATGCTTTCAAAAATACCCTTTTTAAAGTGAAAAATAAATAAATTAAAAATTCATCTATTCGAAAAAACTTATAAAAAGGACTTTTTCAATTTCATTTTTACCGTTGAGTTCCAGAGTGAAAAGTAAAAAGCTTTTGGGTAAGAAAGTTCCTGTGAAGATTCTGGAAAATTCGTCCATTGGAATCGAGAACCATCAGTCCGAGGTAATCCACAACCTCCTTATCTTGTTTTTCATCTGTTTGAAATTTGTTTTTAGTCTTTAGTTTGAATTTTTGGGGAAAAAAATGGTTCAAAAATGCGCCCGCGGGGTCCGCAGGTGGGACACACGTTACCTGCGGACCCCGACTTTTTCCTATAAGGAAAAAGTCACGGGTTCCGCACCTGGAACACACTTCTCGTGCGGACCTACGCTCTGTTTACAAAGAGCGGGTGCGGTACCCGCGCGGTTAGATTTAAAACAATGATTTCTCATTTGTTTGCCAAAATTTTTCAAATAAAACTATTCTAACTTGTCTGTTTCTGTATTGTAGGACTAACAAGATGTTGATCTGGCGAGAACGTGAGCATGAGGAAGTGGATGAAGCCGCAATACTTCATTTTCCCACACAAAGGGCATTAAAAGCATGTGGCTTGTGCAAATTTTGGGCCATCTCAGGCATGAGGGCACAAGTAGAACTCTTAACATGGTTGGTTAACAGATGGAATGTGGAGGACCAGTGCTTCTTCATTGGTGGCCACCGGCTCGAAATTGAGCTGGAGGATATATATTTCTTGACTGGTTTGTCCAAGAGGGGCGAACAAGTTTCTTTGTTTGGGACTAGGCCAGGTGGCCAGACTGTCACTAGTCTCCAACTAGAATTCTGCAATGATCAGGCAAATCCTCGGGACAAACAGATTGACATAAAACAAATCATCCGTACTGAATTGAAAGTTATTTCTTTTACTATTACCAAACTGTGTGGGAGTACTGCGCTTCATGTAGCTACTGGTTCCCAAATGCGTGTTGCCGTGGACTGTTTTCGCGGCACCATCTTTAACTGGTGTGAAGCTGTGTTGGCCAATGTAAAAGGCCAACTAACCAGAGCAAAAAATGGGAAACTGAAAAACTTTGGATATGGATCCATCGTCGTTTCTTTCTCTCTGGAGAGGATCCCCATGTTATCTCCACAGAGTATTGCCGTTGATGCCGGTCGACCTCGAGAACCGAGAATGGTTCATTGGTCCGCGTTGATGGCTCGTCATGCTATTGAGGGTACTGAGATTGTGCGATTCCCTCCTTCATATTTTCGTTGGCTGGATCGCCAACTTTTTGTGATAGAAGATTTTCCATATGCCGGGATAGATTTCCGTGGTGACAGAGAAATGGTTCTCCCAGCAGGGGGACAGTGGGATGAGTCAGGTATAATCATTTTTCAACGTTTGCTAAATTGTAATTTTTTTAATTTTTTATCGTCTTGAAAACTAATAACCAAAAGTTTTTTTTGAAAATAGATGTGGGTCCACAAAGACCAGCTCATCTCCAACCTTACGAGAGAAGACAACCAGTTGCGCCCGCACCAGCCCCAGCAGGCCAATCAGCGGAGATTTTGACTGATTTGGAGCATCATCTAGAGCGCTTGACTCTAGATATTCCAGAGACCAGCATAGATGACATTCCTCTCAGGCTGCAAAGATATGTGATTGGAGTTCCAAGACCTTTCAGGAGGTTCCTATGCAGGGTAGCCCGGGCAGTGGTTTCGTATCGTGATCACCATCAGTGATGGGATGATCGTGTAGACTCATATTTTTGACTTTTGTATTATCATTTTTGCCGATCATAAGGTGTTTCCAACCTATGATCGAAGACAATGTATATTTTTTGAAAACACTCCTATACTATGATATATCACTATTTTGACGGCTATCTGTGTACATATGTGAATGTTATTTGTTTTACTGCTTTAGATTATTGCAAATGTCTATTTATCATACTAGAAGCAATTGAATCTGCTAATGTATTTAAATGTCTTGGAATATGCTGATATTCAATGTAATCAAATTCACGTTCCAAGAGACGAACTCTCAAAAAAAACCGTAATAACATTGGATTTCTAATGGTATAAACCCTGTTAAGCTGTAATACAACAAGTTCAGAATCCAACCTTACAATCAAACTCTGAATTCCAAATGATATGGATTCAGACAATAACTCAATCACTGCACTATACTCGGCAATGTTATTAGTTGTTTGACCAAGGCTTACCCCATGCATGGATACTAACTCGTCAGAGGGTGAATAGATAACCCAAGCTGCGGAAGAAATGTTCCGTGTACTACGACAAGCACCGTCAGCAAAACCAATGTAGGTTTGAAGAGACGTCGACATCTGCAATATCAAGAGTAAAACTCAGATAAGCAGGAATAGTGACAAAAACACACTTCTAAACTAGGCACACTTTTCTAATCTAACACACCAGCAGTAAAGAAATCTAAACTAACAAAATATTCACACCTCGTTTAAGCATAATATCGCTTTAGATAAAGCCCATTTTTGGGTTTATCCAAAGGGACACCGTCAAAATATATCAACTCATAGGCCCCTTTTGCTAACTTTCGTCTAACAATATAAGGACCATGCCACATAGGCACAAATTTTCCAGCTCCTAGCTTGTCGTTAGCTTGATCATAAAGTAAAACTAGGTCTCCTTCTGAAAAATTTCGAGGGGTCACACTTCTATCATACTGAGCTTTTATCCTTTTAACATGAGCCTCGTTTGCTATTGCAGCATTTCGTCGATTCTCATCTAACTGGGCTAAGTACAAGAAACGTTTCTCCTCTTCAGATGTAGCTGGAAGTAATTCTACGGCTAATTTTAGTGATGGTATTTCGCATTCAATTGGCAACACAACTTCCAAACCATAAACTAGTTGAAAAGGAGTGAAACCCGTTGATGTTTTGACTGAGGTTCGATATGCCCAAAGCGCTGAAAATAACATGGAATGCCAATTCGTCTTGTGAATACCAATGATTCGTTTAATCATGGTGACTAAAACTTTGTTAATGGCTTCAACCAGACCATTGGCTTGCGAATAATATGGAGTGGAACTATCGTGGCGCAAGCCAAGCTGGTCTGTCAGTTCAGTCATCATGACGTTCTGAAAATGACTTCCATGATCCGTAATAATAGCTTGAGGAACACCGAACCTAGCAATTATGTGATTAAATATGAAAGTTGCAGCAGTCTTGCCGTCAGCTGAATATGTAGGCATCGCCTCGGCCCATTTTGTAAAATAATCTAATACTAAGATAATATAGGCATGCCCCCCGGCCAAGTGAGGGTTACATGTAATAAAATCGATACCCCATTTCGTGAAAGGACCAACAGCAATTATAGGGTGAAGAGGAGCGGGTGGCGCGCGCATTTTTCGATAAAAAACTTGACAGTTGTGGCATTTCCGAACCGCATAAATGCAATCTTTGAACAACGTTGGCCAGAAATAACCTACACGCAATATCTTTTGGGCGGTGGCATACCCAGACATATGACCGCCACATGCTCCAGAATGGCATTCATTTAACACCTTTTCAGCTTCTTCATGAGTTAGACAACGTCGGAAAATAGAATCCGCTCCACGTCGATAAAGTGTATCACCAATGATATTATACTGTTGGGATTGGAAGCATATTTTCCGTCGCTGAGTTCGTGAAATGTCAGGCTGAAAAGATTGGGTTTGGAGATAAAAAATAATATCTCCATACCATGGATCAAGTGTACTGATAAGAAACAAAGATTCGTCCGCAATGGACTCTTCTGCCACTGTTTCAGTATCAGTAGAGGGGAAATCGCACATCAGTTCCGCAAATACCAAAGATTTCTTTGCCTTGGATTTTTCAAATTCCAAGTCAAATTCCTGCAGGATAACTATCCATTTGGAATATTTTCCCCCTAGCAATTGTTTGGTGAAAATATACATCATAGGGTTGCAATTAGAAATTACCGAGGTTTTACATAACAAGATGTAATGTCTAAAACATTGAACAGCTTGAACAGCTACCAAGGCCAATTTCTCCACATGTGTGTATTTGATTTCAGTTGGATGCAGATTCTGACTAAGATAATAAATCACATGTTCATTGTGAGATTCATCTTCTTGAACTAGTACCATCCCAATGGTGGAATGAGAAGCAGCGAGGTACAAAATTTAATCTTGGTTGTAGTTGGGAGGATGCAATAACGGTGCATGGGTCAATGCGTGTTTAAGTGCATCAAAA
This sequence comes from Pinus albicaulis, assembly GCA_034641835.2. Lineage (NCBI taxonomy): Eukaryota > Viridiplantae > Streptophyta > Pinopsida > Pinales > Pinaceae > Pinus > Pinus albicaulis. The sequence continues at coordinate 501,191,439 of CM076584.1, forward strand.
GATCGATCAACAATCTTGTCCCAAAAGAACGGAATGTCCTGTTTCAACAACCAGGTAAAACCCTTTGTAAGCTCGGCATAGTTAGGAATAAATCTACGTAAAAAATTTGCTTTCCCCTGCAAACTTTGGAGTTGGTGTAAAGTCGAAGGAGGAGGAAATTTAACAATGGCTTCGACCTTCGATGGATCGACGCGAATACCTGATTTCGAGACAACAAATCCCAGTAATCGACCTGATTCCACGCAGAAAACACATTTATGTGGATTCAGCCTTATCCGATAATGCCTACATCTCATAAAAATTGCTCGTAAATGAGTGGGATGATCGGCCCTACGTAATGAATGAGCAGGTAAATCATCGAGATATGGCTGGACAATGTGCTTAATGTCATGAAATGCATAAGACATAGCCCGTTGAAAAGTTGCTCCAACGTTCTTTAGTCCAAAAGGTAGTTTACAATAAGCAAATGTTCCCCATGGACAAATTAAAGCTGTCTTGGGTTGATCTGCAAGGAGTATGTTTATTTGATTGTAGCCGGAAAAGCCATCCATGAAGGAAAACAATTCACTGCCAGCACAATCATCTATTATTTGATCGATATAGGGAGTTGGATAATTATCTTTGGGACACGCTCGATTAATATCCCTATAATCGATACATACTCTTATCGTTCCTTGTTTTTTAGTCACAGGAACAATATTCGATACCCAATCTGTTAAGGGAATTGGATAAATGAATCCTGCTCGAAGTAATTTTTCAACTTCAGCTTTTATAGCAGCAGCTTTTCTAGGATGAATTTGACGTAATCATTGACGAACAGGTTTAGCATCCGGGTAAGTCTTAATTTCATGAACGACGATCGATGGATCAATTCCTGGCATTTCTTCATAAGACCAGGCAAACACGTCACGGAATTCTTGAAATAGGGCTTTATAAGTCTGAATTTCTTCATCTGTACAACAAGCACCTATGTGAATGTTTTCAATTATTCCTGGTTTTACTGAAATGTCAATTGGAACCGTTCTAGATATATTTTCCAAATTTAACTCAGAATCAGGATTTTGCAATGGATTCTGAGGTTCCTTGGCATATTCAGCAATAAAAATTGAAGCAAAATCATTTTTAAAATGATCTAATTCAGGTAAAAATGAAGACCGGTGATGTAGATCTTCCCATGGTAAATCATCAACAGACAAAAACTCACGAATTTTCTCATCTGTATGAACAAGTTCAGGAAATGTCGTTGTAACTGAACTAGATATAGTAAGTGATTCCTCTTGGATCCCATTCATTGGATCAATTTCGGCTGAAGAGGGGTTGGAAAGTGACTGTACAGCCTGATACGCAATTTCAAATGGACTCAAAGGCATCACGCCATCAAATGAATCTATCTCAGATTCAGAAGGTACGATCCAAGGATCATCAATCATAATAGTGTCTGATGAAATCATGTGAATATTTGCAGTAGAAGGCGATACGTTAGGAGGAGGAAAGGAAAAAGTTCCTAGTAAACCAGAATCTTTAATCAAACCCACTCCAACATCCTTATAAGGGATAGTCGTTTTACCAACATGCTGGATTGTTTCTGTAGAGGCTGGGTCGGACGAGAAATAAGTTAACTGATCTATTGTCACGATCTTTCCTTGATATGGAAATTTTATGAGTCGAAAGACTGAAGAAACAACAGCAGTCATAGCATAGGACCAACTACAACCCAGAAGAAGGTTGTAATCTAGAAGGGCATCAACCACTTCCACATCTAGATTAACGATTTTACCTTCAACCCCTATGGGTAAATCCTGAAAAATACCAAAAGGTTGAAAACCTCGACCATCAAAAGCCTTTAGAATTGTCAGGGATTGGTTAAGTGTAGGAGATCCAAGCGATTTCCAACACTGAATCGACATAATACACGTTGAAGCTCCCTCATCAATTACAGTTCGAAAGATTGGTCTGTTTTTTACTAACACTGGAATCTGGAAAGCCATTTGGTGAGGAAGACGTGGTGTACTATTTTCTAGATCGAATATTATAAGGTTAGAATCCTGAACATCGACAACTCCTATGGCAGACAATAATAATTTACGCTGTGCTGAACACGATTGCAGCACTTCCAAAGCTGACATTGCTGAAGGAGAAATAGCTAAGTCTTCAACAATGTTGTAATTCTGAGCAGCTCTCCCATGTGGATTGAAAGCTGATTTGCGAAGAACACCTTTAGCAGGTGGTTTGATTATCAAGTCTGGATTTTGTTTCTCGATCTGTAGCGGACCAGAAACAGGAGGAGTTGTAGTTGATGTATTTGCATTAGAAGACTCTGCTTCTTTACCATCAACAGGATTCTTGGAACCGTAATATTGCAATCGCGTCACAACCCTTACATGAGACATCATCATAATAGGCTCTTCTAAAGTAGTCGAGGAAGAACCAATCATATTACTATCTTGAACTGGAAAAGGATCCTTCAAGACAGCAGGTTGTTGTGATCCTTTAACGAATTTTGTAACCTCGTCTCGATATGGACATTCTTTTGTGAAATGATCTTGTTCACAAATGAAGCAAGGATAGTGAGGTTTACGTTTTTCGTCATTGGATTCATCTTTATCAGTTTTCTCTTTCGAATTCTTTTTGTTTTTGTTCCTCCCCTTCTTTTTACCACCGGATTTTGATTTTGTCGTAGATGTTTCAACGACATGAATATCGGCAGAAACTTCAGGAGAGGATTCTCCTTTCGGGGAATCAGGTAAAGTTATAATTGGAGAAGAATTCTTTGAGGATTTCTTCTTGCTTTTAGAATTGACTGTACCAATCATACCGTCAGCGGCATGAGACCCTGAAGGAGCAACAACTATTTGACCTTGTTTTGGAAGGTCTGGGATTTTTTCATGTAGAGTACCTGACTGCGTATAAACGAGGTCAAGGTACTGAGCTTGAGAAATTACCTGCTCCTCAGTAACAACACCAGCCTTAGCTACATCTTCAGTGATCTTGGGTAACAATGATTTAACAAACCATTCTGCCAAAATTTGATCCGGAATATAAACTTTCACCAAACGTCGTCTACGTCGCCATTCATGAATATGATTAGAAATATACGTGGACGTAGATTGTTTTAGCGAAGTTAATAATTCTGTGCCGTTGTCGTATCTGATAGGCAATTGAAAATGAGTCAAGAAAGCAGTTGCTAACTGACTAAAATTATGAAACGAGCCTCGTGGCAACTCAATGTACCATTTGGCTGCAAGACCTATAAGGGTTCTTTGAAAAAGACGTAGACGAATCGAATCATCAATAATTGAATTAGATGCACACCAAAGGTGATAATTCATAACATGATTTGATGGATCCTCTCCTGACTTACCTTCGAATTTTGGTATATCACTGGGCAACTTATGAGGCATTGGCGGCCAGTTTTGATAATAGAAAATGGGATCATTTGTAAGGCGCGTCAAATCAGGTAAGTCCAAAGTTGCGATAAACGGTAATTGATGGTTAGGGTCACGAAAACCTTGAGAAGCCAAAGCAGATCCAGGAGGCGAATACCCAGGATAACTAGGAATCGGATTTGCATTAGGTATTGTGTAACCTCCCGGATAACCAGGATCAATCGGACCATACTGAGGTTGTTGATAAGTATAACCAGGGTACGGTTGATACTGATAGCTTGGATTCTGTACATAGGGACCAAATTGCGGCTGTCCCTGGTACGGTTGATACGTAAATTGAGGTTGACTTGTAACAACTGTACTCATACTGGCTTGTCTTGCAGGCATCTGAACTGTAGTCTGAATGGAGGGTCCTGACTGAGGTACAGAGACTTGAGGGATTTGCGCGGATACAGGGATAGAAGAAATCGGTGCCACAGATACTCCAGAAATAGGTGTGACAGGTTGAAAAGACGTTGCAGCAGTTACAGCAGTTTGAGGTGGAGTCTGAGGTGTACTAGGCCCAGCCTGCTAAACTGAACTAGGTGCAGGAGTTTGGATAGCTGGCTGAATAGGTTGCTGGGTTGAACCAGAAACCAAAGGCTGGCCAGGTTGATAAGGAAACTGCACATTAGGCTGCAAAGGCTGTTGATATTGGGACAGATCCAACACCATAGTTCCGGGGTATTGTCCCATAGAAGGTTGAACGTAAGGACCAAAACCTGGTTGAACGTAGGTTTGATTAGTAAGTGGTAAATTTCCGGCTCCTTGAAAAGATGGTTGACCAGAAGGCTGTTGGTAACCTTGAATTGGGTACTGACTTTGAGGTTGATAACCCTGAGGCGCGTACTGAAGCTAGGGTTGATAAGGACCCTGAGGAGCATATTGTGCTTGGGGTTGACCTTGAGGAATGTACTGTCCTTGAGGTTGATAACCCTGAGGTATGTACTATCCTTGGGGTTGCCCCCCAAAATAATATGATTCCACAGTTTGTCCTGGGAAAAAGCTACCTTGAGGTTGTGCCCCGGGTGGTAATTGACTACCTTGAGGTTGCCCCCCAGGCGGTAACTGACTACCCTGAGGTTGCCCCCCAGGCGGTAACTGAGTTCCCTGAGGTTTCCCCTGAGAAGGAAACTGACTGCCTTGAGTTTGAGGATTGGGAATATTACTAGACATCATAAAAATTTGCTCTACGTTTGACGTTTCAATTTTAAGTCTATCAAGACCAGATGATAACACGTTTTCGATGGGTTGAGGAGTTGCTCCCGAGAAAGTACCAGACAAAGACTGATATCCCGAAGGAACAGAAGGACCACCATGTAAAAATGATTCTAGCGTTTGAGAAAACATGGATGACTCTCCAGCCATAAAAGATGACGGATAATAACCTCTGGGTGTAGGATGAAATGGAATTCGAGGTGGATAAAAAGCAAGACCTGGATTTTCTAAAAAATCTATTAAAGAGAGATACCAAGGATTATTTCGAATGGGGCTGTAGAAAATAGATTCACGCTCCCTAAGATTTAACGATTGAGGGGAGTCGGGAAGAGATATGTCTTCGTCTGGATTCGTAAGTTATTCAATAGAAATAAGTCCAGAGGGAAGATTGTCTGTAATGATATTTCTTACCCTAGGTGAACCTAGATCGCTAGAAGTTGGTGTGATAAATCCTGAGGATGTTTCTAACACAGAAGATTCAGTTTCACGTTCAGAGATTTCAGGTTCGTCAGATAATTCACCAGAAGGAGAAATACTTTCAGTAACTTCAGAAACTGAAATCGGTTCTTGAATGTATTCTGTTGTAGGTATTTGATGATCAGGATGTATAACTATAGCTGAACTTCCAATTTCTGTTGATCTAATTCTACTACTACTGGATGCTACCAGAGCACGAAGCCCTTCAAGTTGACTTCGTGAATATTCAGGGGGTTTCCCTTGTATTCTTCGGGATTGTCTCGACAATTCCGCCACGATTAAAAATTATCTAATCACACGCAAACAAATAAAAATTTCAATGAAAACACCTAAAGTCTCTAAGAAACAAACAATTGAATCATTCGCTTAAAAATCTAAGAGTTCAAACCACACACAAACAGGTAACTTTCCGTACTAAAAACACTAGTTGGTGATGAAATTCAACTTAGTAGAATTTTAACACGAAAAGGGCGGTTGGAACAGTTACCCCGACAACCTGCTTAATGAAACAGACCGGTGCAAGTTTCTCCACTATACCATCTGGAGTGAAGATAACCCTCCGGAGAGTCCAAGTGAGTCTAGCCGACGTCTGTTCCAGGTACAATGGGATCTTCCCTCCACCGTCACCTTAGGAAAGAATCCTAAATATTATGGCCTCTAAGGTTACCAACTGAAACAAATATACCTGGGGGAATAGTCTACGATCCGACACACACGCAAGGGCAGAGTAACAAAGCTTAATCCCCTTGAAGGCTCCTTGAAATAATCCAAGGTTTACCGACAAGTGACCCCAGGCTCCTCGACAATGGTCTTTTCGAGGTTTACTGTTTTTAATACGTGTATATCTTCTATCGTTCCCAATGAGGAAGGATTGATTACCCCACTGGTTCAGATATGATCTCGTGCTTGACTCCTTTAAGAGGAGCTTCCCAGAGCATACATGCAACAATTGGAATTTCTTCCTACCGCAAGATTTGTCTACTTTTTTGTTTTAGCTATATTGGAGAGTTAATTACTCCCTACTCCAAGATACTAGCCTAAGCTATGTTGGTGATAAGAGCCCTAGAAACAAAAGATTACTAGATGAATTTTAATTCAGCGTTACTTTTAAGAGCTGTTTCTTAAGTCAATGGGTGCGGAAATGAAACTTTGGATGATGTGAAGACTCGACTTCCAAAAAACACTAAAATGCACCTATGATGATAATCAATTCTTTTTCTTTCAATGAACTTCTATCTAAAGAAAGAGTTGGAGAAATGCAATTCTTTTAATAAACAATTCCTTCTTTAAACATGAAGAATAGTTGAAAGAAAAAACTTTGTCTTTTCAATAATGAGATAAATGATCAAATCTCATAAGAAAAATCCTTTTCCCTTTCCAAACTAGAAGCTACAAAAAAAATTTCTTTCGAAAGAAAGCTACAAAAACTAAAACTACTCAAAACTACAAAATCTAATCTTGAGATCTAAAATCTAAATTGAGTAAAAGCTTTAAGATTTTTTTTTTGAAGAATGTTTTCCTTAGTTATTCAGCAAACTAAGAATCTCTTCGTTCATAATAACAAACAGATCAAAAACACTCAAAATATGTTTTTTATAAAAAAGAAATTCAAAACTTTCAACCAAGTTTTTTCGAAGATTTGCAAAGAAACAAAAGGCTCAATTTCCCAATATAGGATGTTTTCGCAATCAGGTCGGATTCAAAAGACAAAAAGAGATCAATGTAATCTGAGATACTGCAAATTGTCAAAAGTTCGAATCGCTACAAAGACCAAGTGGAAAAACAATCCAAACTGCAAAATCTTCTAGAAAATCATCAAAACATCAATACTGTTGGAATTCATTCACAAAAAATTGTTGACAGAAACAATTATCAGTCTGGGCAGACACCAAAAAACTAAATAAACTAGAAAAAGAAATCTAGATATTTTCTAAAATTTTAATAGGGTCCGCAGGTAACCAGTATTGATAGGTGCAGTCCCGCACTGTATTCTTTACAGAAAGTGCGAACCTGCCCGCACTGTCAAAGTAAGGCAGAGTGCGGTCCTAGGAAAAATTATAGAAAAATTTAAAATATTTCTAAATTTTCAAAAACAGGGAAAATCTAAATTACCCAGACAGAAATGTATCAATCAAAAACCAGGAAAAAATGTTTCCTCAAATCAAAAATAAAAGAGAACCAAAAAAAACAAGTTCTTTCCCCAGCGGAGTCTCCATTTTGTTGTGTAGATTAATCCGTCTTGCGGACAAGACTGATCTCTCTAGTACTAAAAGTAACTAGCAACAAACAGCGAATTATACTAATCTCTCTCTAAGCATATAAGATTCATAAAAACACTATATAGGTGTAAGGCCTACCTTATGTCCAACGCTTCCTTGATCTCGTTGAATTCCTTCCCGTGCACTGAAGAACGTTCCTCGTGAATCTGCAGTCACAAACAAGCAAAAAGATTACACAACACCTGTATAGACATTATTATAAACCATACTCATCATAATGATCAAGGAATTTATGAAATAAACCATGAATAGACAGTTTAATGAGAGAAATGAGTATATTTGTATTAACTTCAAATAAAAGAAAACCTTTACAACATGTGCCTTGATGTCGTGCAGGTCCTCCCGGGGTCCGAAGCAGGAATCTCTTCTAATTTGACAAGCATTGCACTCTTTGAACCAAGACAGATAGAGATGAGTGATTTAACCTCACAGAAAGTCTTAGTTAACTGAGTCTGAATCTCAACAGGATTTAACTTCAAATATCTTAAGCTTGAACTCCCTTTGAGGCTACCCAAGGTCTCTTTTTATAGTGTAAAAGAGGAGGTTTCTTGTTCCAAATATGAAGGGATAGAATCCTCCTTCAAATGGATTAGCTCCTTACATCAAGGGGTTAGCTCCATCAAGTGAGGGATGCATGAACCTTCTCAAAGCGTATCCATTCCCGAAAATTCCCATCTAGAATCTTCTAGAATTCATCTGAAATCAACTTTTTATTTTTACTTTCTCGCCTTTTTGAGTTTTACAGAGGGTCGCACCCATAACACAAGAAACGTGCGGTATGGTTCGTTTCCTGGGAGAATTTGAAGTGAACTTTGGGTGCGGGACCGCGGGGAATTAATAGAGAAAAGTGCGATACCAATGTTTAGGGGATTTTTAGGAACTTTTCTCTGATTTTGAAAGCTTGACATGAGGAGCAGATATGTTAGACTTGCAAAAGGAGGAAGTATGAGTAATAATGAGCTCATACTCATAGTAAAATGTCAGGATGACAGATTTTAGTGTAACAGTTTGGCAGGAATTTCATCTTATAAAAGGAATAGGAGGATAGTAGAAGAAGGTTTTTGATTATGTTATATTTCTAAATATATTTTCTGTTTAGACATATATCATTCTATTGCTATTTAGCTGAGAATAGTGTTGTTTAGCACTAGGGTGTTTTTGTTCGGGAATCCCACCTCTTCCATTGAGTAGATCTTGGAGGAGTTTTGCTGATCTTGTCCAGTATCAGGAATTTTTCCAAGCTCATCTTCCAACTACAACGAAGATTTTGTTGAGGGTTTAGTTTTACTTGTAAGTTGCAGTAAGTGGAGGCTAGATCTACTCAGATCTAGGCCAATCTAGTGCCTCTTTTCAGTTGGAAAGCCATCTGTCCCCTTGACAAGAGAGTATTAGATCTTTGGAGCTACATTTTTAGATCTTGGCATCAAGCTAAACTAGTGCTAGAGCCTATAACATAGTTTACCTTCTAGGACTGCGTTATTTGCAAGTGTACAGTTGCAGGGTGTTTTGACACACATTTGGAGGAGAGATCTCTAGTGTTGGGGTTTTGCCCTTCACTATGGTGATCCATGGATTATACTTCTGATCCATGTTATATTCAGATCTTATCTTCTCACTATTTTATTTATGTTCAGAAATTTCTGAATATTACTGCAAATCTGCAACTTTCGATCTCAGATCTACTCTTTGTGTCTCATGTTTTGCTCAAAACCCCAAGGGGAATTTGTAGAGGAGCTCTTCTAGTGTATAGATCTGATATAGATCTAATATTTTGTACACAAATCTTCTCTAGATCTAGAGTGTAATATACAGTAGCTGCAGCTCTTTAATATAACGTTGTTAAGCCATTTTCAGTCAATACATGTGTTGCAGCCCCTCTTTTTGAGGAATTTCTTCTATTCTTGTCGTCTGTATCTTGTTGTACATTGTATAGGCCTCATTATGGATCTAATTTATTTTTGTATATATGAATGTTGAGCCTTCATATTGATCTCTTGTTGTTTCCCAGTAAAACTGCATTATTTTCCAGCAGTATTGTTGCATATTACTGCAGCCCCATTCTTGGGTGTTTTCCGGCCACACTATGTGTGGGAGGTTCGTTTACCTCACCTAGTTTGATTTGTTTTTTCACTCCTCTTGGATTTAGATGCTAGATATCCTGATCTAAGGGATCCATGAGCTGAAAATTCATTTCAGTGCACATACTTCTGAAAAATGCATTATTCTAGCAGGTATTGTTGAATCTTCCCTTTTGGGGATATTACAGTGGTATCAGAGCAATCATCTTGGCACAGCTTGTTATTTTCTTTATTAAAGAGCCAATATGTCTTTATAAGAAGATGAGCCTCCCAATGACAGAGAGAAGAGGTACCTGAGAAGAAGACAGAAGAAATTTGATTACACCAATGATGATAAAGACAAGGGAAAAGCCCTTGAATCTGGAAGTGATGAAGATGGGAAGGAGTTTGAAAAAACCCTTCTGAAAGCTATGCAAGATCTTTCTAGAGAGATCAAAGAGATGATATTGGATAGAATCAAGGAATATCCTAAGAGATTTCATCCTAGAGAAATCTCTGGCATGTCTCACCACTGGAATGATCAACCAGTGAACCAACCACAAGCTCCACAATGCTCTACCATGCCTACTTTTTTGGATATGGAAAATGAAGGGCCCCATGAGAAAGCATCCCTTGAAGACTACTTTGAAGAATATGAGTCTCAGAATCAGATATTCGAGGACCACTTTATTTTTCAAGAGTTTTCTCACCTCAAGGACAAAAGAAGACCAAGGCATCAGCATAGAGATGGTGGATTCAATCGGAATCATGATCGACATCACTCTATAGGCAATTTCTTTTTACCCAAGTTTGATGGGTCATCCACTTGTTCTGCCAAAACTAGATATCTACCTTTAGTTGAACAAATTCCCTGAGATGGAATCTATCAAGATTGCAGCGCTGCACTTTGAAGGTGAAGAACACAACTGGTGGTTCCATGGCTTGTCTACATTGGGTCATGCCAATGTGACTGCCTATTCTAAGTTCACTAGAATACTAGTGGAGAGGTTTGACAAGAAGGATCCAGAAGCACCTTTCATGAGCCTTGAAAATTTGAAGCAGTCAGGCAATATAGAGTCTTATATCTCTGAATTTTTGAGATTATCTGTTATGGTTCCTGATTTTTCTGCAGCAAGGAGGGTGTACATGTTCATCGATGGCCTAGATGAACCTCTTCATGGGTTGGTTAAATCTACCAATCCCACTACCTTGCATGATGCCATTGAGAGGGATAGAGACCTTCAAGATGCCTTGGAAAAATCAAAGGCAAACTTTCAGAACAAGCCCTCTTTTCCTTCTAAAGGGAAGGAAGAGAAATTTGCTCCTTCAAAGGAGAGCTCATACAAGAAGCCTCTTAATGATGAAGTCTGGAAAGATCTATGGAAGAGGAAGCTATGCTTCACTTTCCAAGAACCATGGGTACCTATACATATATGTGCTGCTGGTAAAGCACATTATATAGAGGTCTTATCAGATCTTGAAGAAGATGAAGATGATGAACCAGGAAGGGGTCATGGCGCTGACAATGTTGAAGGAGATCCAACACCATCAGGAGATGGGAATGGAGCATTTGCTCCTATTGGAGGAACTCTTGCATATTTTAGAGGAGTACCTAAGTACTTAACCTTAAGAGTTCAAGGTTCAATCATGAATCAGAGGTTTTTTGTATTGATTGACAGTGGGGCTACCCACAATTTCATTGATGTCCATCTTGTACAAATGAGGGAAATACCCACTGATACTTTTGAGGGATTCTCTGTTTTTTTCCCAGGAGATAGAACAATGAAATGCATGCATTATGTCCCATCACTTTCATTCACCATGGGATCCTACACCTTGGTGGATCACTTCTTTGTAGTTGACATACCAGACACCAATGTTATTTTGGGTGTTCAATGGTTGATTACATTGGGGAAAGTCACCACTGATTGGGAGGCTTTGCAAATGGAATGGGTGGACAAGAAGAGTGGTGCACCTCAAATGATCAAAGGCATGCATACTTACCCCTCACACAACACTTCCACACATAAAACAGAGATGGATTTTGTAGTGGAAGCAAGGACCTCACTATCCCATCTATTATGTTCATGAGATTTCTGTAAGGGACACTCTTATCTAGTGGCAAACCACCTGGGAGGCCACCTGATTCAGTTTTTGTGAGAGGTATCTCACTACTTCATGCTCCAAAATCAGATCTAAGAGGGATGGGAGCATGTTGAAGCCCCGAAAATCGGGTCTACAACAAGGGGGATACCCACCCAGTCTGGACCTTGGTTGGCAGCTCCTTTTCCGTTTGGTATAGTGGGTCCGACTGGGGATAATGGGACCAGTTTCCCAATATGTGTGTGTGTTGAGAATTGATATTTTGTTTCTAAAAGTTCCTAAGTGAAATGATTTTATTCTAACTCTAATCTAATAAAATGCAATTGTATTCTAATTAAACAGAAATATCTAATTCTAAACTAACCCAGGATATAATCTTTCTATTATGTGATCTAAAATGATTTCAAATAACAATTGGTAATAAATATCATTCAAATGTTATAAGAAAAGAATTCAATAAAGATAAACCACTTCGTATAAATAGTTAGACGAAACAGTTGTGAAAAACATATCACATAATAAGCTACTCATATATTAAGCAAAAATAAATAGCTATAACCGTACAAAAGTGCCAAATGATAACTCAAGCATTCAAGCATCAATATATAAACAACTAAACATAAATATCACTTTAACACAAAAGCAGAAATAGTTATGAGATAAAAGTACCATTCATAACTAGTTCTACTTATGAGCTTCAAGAAATAATGACTTATCTCTTCTTAATCAAAAATCCACTAAGAGTACAAAAGTGCAACATCAGTAGTAGATATTAAACGCAGATATCAATAAATCATGTTCCATTCATTCATCAAAACCTCCTGGGAGGGTGCAAAAGTGCATGTTCTAAGGACAAGTTTTTGACAAATTTCAGGACCCCTCTCTAAATGCATGAGAGGGGTTTAAATACAACTAACTAAATCTAAAAATAATTATTACAAAAATGTAGGATATGGTTTAAATGACCGTCCTCTTTTTAGGCAAAAATAAAGCAAAATTAATACTAAATCTAAAATTAAAACTTAACAACTAACTACTTATGAATCTGTTCTTTGAAATTGCAAGTGTTCAGCATTGGTTTGAGAAGAGTTGGCTGGCCGACTTTAGACTTTAACTATCCTGTGAAAACGTAATCGGCAAGACCTGGCACCATCTTCTCCGAAGAATTGATGATACATTTTAGATTCATGCACTAGCTGTGTGGTTTTACCAAACATGCCCAGTAAGAATCCCAATTTAACTTTGTTAATATTTTAATCGATTCTGCCTTTTCTTGAGCCTTCTGTTTCCAGTCTGTCTACAGTTGCTGTGCTTTTGGTAGATACCCTGGAGTATTTTTAGAGATCATATTTTCCTTGTGTAAATTTTCATTTACACAATCAATAATATTGCTTGCTGTTGTGGCTGCCTCTTCTGCCGCTTGCTCTGCTTTCCTGATTTGTGCATCCCAATTATTAAAGAGCATTTCTTTGTGATTGTCATTGATTATTGGTGCACCTGCTCTTTTCCCCTCCTCTGTTTCTTGCCAAACTAAATAGCCAGTAACTCTTTTATCAATTAAATCATAATCATGTCGCAAGTCTACGACATGATTAGTGATTTTATCACTTTCTTCATAATAAGAGCTCCACTATGATATTCTTTGGCATAATATTTCCTGTTGTTGCAGTAGTTGATCATTCAAGGAAATGGACTCTCTGATGAATTCTATGAGCTTGGGATTATCCTTGTGCATCTCTTGCATAACCTGTAGTTGTTTTTCTTTTTCAGCCAAACTGTTCTGGTATCCTATCTGCATTTTTTGGAAGTCTTGCTGTAATTTTTCAAGTTGTTTCTGTGCTTCATTGTTAGCGTTGGCTTGTTGCAGCTGTTGTTGCAAAACCTGTACTTAATCTTCTTTCTCATTCAGTAATTGTCGTACCTTATATTCTTTATCAATGGCTGCAAAGGCATATGCTCCTGTGATCTGAGATAATTTAGTGAGATTTTTAGTTGGATCAGTGGTAAGATCTTGCCATAGGACATCTAATTGTTCTACATCATGAGAGAGCACATTTTCCAATTTCCTTTTCTTTCTTTGTTTTCTTACCACTACCTTGTGTTTTGGACTATAGAATACATCAAGAGGAGGAATTTCCTCTATTTGGAGCATAAGTTCAGAGGATGGGGTAATGGGAATATGTTCCATTTCTGAGACATTGGTAGTTATTCCTGTGACTATATTTTTGTTGTCTGTACATTACTCACAGGTGTCTGTGTGTTCTGTCCTTCAATATTAATCAAATCATTGAATGTCTCCCATTCCTTATCTAACTCATTTCTGACTGATGGTTGCTGTACAATGAGAGGGGGAATATTTAACTATGGAGAGGTTGAAATCTGTTGCTGTGAAAGCTCCTTTGACTGGGCAGTATCCCTTACTGACCCTTCACTTTTATCATGGTCATTGTCAGACCTCTTAGAGTGTTCAGAGGTTTCTCTCCCGGACTTAGACTTAGATCTGTCTATACCTGAACTTCCACTGAGACTAATACTGGGAGTTGGTTCCCTTATTGGTTCCAAGTGTAATTTATCCAAAGGAATAGTAGTCAACCTCCTTTCTCTATATATCTTGAACTATTGAAATTCTGCTGGAGGAAACTGTATTTGGGCTGAATGTAGAACTTCTTTAAGTGTTCTTTTTTCTTGGAACATGTCATCAAAAAGATCATCTTCTTTCGAAAACACTTTTATCTTGACTGAAGTAGTGAAATTTTTAACAATATCATAGGGGTCGAACGGTCTTCTTGGAAACTTGAACAAATGTAAACATGTAATGTTGTTTACTTCTTTAAATGCATGGCCAACATCAAATAGTGAAAAGGCCCCACAGGCCACAGAAAATTGTGGCCAAATAGCCTTCTTTTTGTCCTTCAAATCTTTAGTCAAACCTCCTTCTCTGCAGGTTTGATAAGCAATTTCTCGTGCCATGAGTTTATCAGGAACATACAAAGGTAAAACATGACAGGAAGAAAAACTTCCAAAAACCATAACATATGTAAACAATTCTTCTCCAAACCATCTCGCAACAGGAAGTATGTCTACCTCTGCTTCAGGAGAAAACCTTGGAGCATATTTATCATATAACATTTTGTACAGGGGTAACATGATTCCATGGCAAATCTTGTAAAAATAGGGAATTAACTTGGAATCCCACAATTCTTTGTGATAAATATGAATGGGTAGGGGGTCTTGAGTCATCCATTTCCAACCCATTAAAGGAAACTTGGAAATATAACAGATTGAATCCATCAGATATGAAGATAAGTAAAAAGGGGGATAAATTCTTTGAGAAATAGTTCTTTTAGACCGATAATTCAAAATGTTCGTGGCTAAGCTGTCAGATAATATCTTAGCCCAATCCACAATAGTAGCATTAACAACAACATTCAATAATGGTAGCCATTCAGATGAAAACTTATTAATATTTGGCTTTCCAAAAAGCCTACAGAGCATAGCAGCAGCAAAGCAATACGGAGAAGTGAGAGAACCAATACTATACATACCATGTTTATCCTTTTTTAAAGGTTCGTCTCTCCTTGACCAGTCCTTGGTGCATTCTTCCAGGTTTTCATTTTCTTTGGAAAACTTCTCCATGAACTGTTTGTTATAAATCACCTGTGGCTCTGGCAAATGATACATGAGTCTCAAATCTGGTGGAGTAAATGAGCCAATGAGTTCTTGACCCTGAGTCTTAAACTGTCTGTTCGTAATATCAGTGTTGTCGAGTACCCATTTAACCATGTCGGTGTATGGAAGAATTTTAGGTCTCGCTGTTATCCGGTGCAAGAATGAACAAGCTAGCTCTGTAATGGATGCATCAGAAGACCCATGTGAGCCTGCAGTAGTTGTAACCTCCATTACTATGGGGTTCTCTTCCTCAAGTAGATTATACATGCCCTCCCAAGTAGTGATACCAGCGTCTTTGTTATAGGCGGTGTCTGTATACAAGGGCGTCATTTATTTATCTTCAGAACTCAGAGCCTTGTCTTTCTTTCCCATAATACCTGGAATACTGCTTTGTATAGTTCTTTGTTCTTCGCTCCTGCAGTTTACGAATTAAGTGAGAATAATGATAGGAAAAAGGTGACAAGAAAGTTTTAAATGCTGAAGACGTATAAAATATACCACCTTACGTGAAATAGCTCTTCGATCATAATGAAACCATATTTCATTAATGATTGACAACCAATTCATTGATTAACATTAAAGTGCATAACCAGGTCTTGGTTTATGGAAAGATCTTTTTCGTATAATGAGCCTTAGCGATCTGCGATAAAGCGATCTGCGATTTGCTTTCGCAATATCACAGATCGCAATCTCATGGAATTACAATATCACAATAGCGCAATATCGCAAAATAGCAAAATCGCTGGATCGCAATATCACAAAATCGCAAGAACGTAATATATGACAAACATCCATTAATGTGTTTTTCTGCGAAATGCGGTTTGTGATATGTTGCATCGCATATCGGTGATTGTGATATTTTTCAGTGTAACATATGAAATTTGAAGCATGCGATGCAATGAATGTTCTTTTAGTGCGTAGTTTTGCATCGCGATCTCGCAATCTTAGAATTCCGCTTATAAGGAGGTATTCATTACCTTTTTGCAATGCGATATTCCTTAAAGAATGATTTTTATTCTATCCTATCATAAAACTTAAGTTTTTTAGATTTTTCAAAGAATATTCTTCTAAGTTTATGATAGTAAGTTTTATTGAAAAAGGAAATACAAGCACTAATCAATTTTTAAAATTCTTGACTAAGGGTCCCCACTTATTTAGTATTAGTGATAATACTAGATAAGAAGGGGAGTTTTTGCTGGCCACAACAATTGGTGATTCACTCAAAAGAACCAGTTATCTCTGCTTTTCTTTTGAATTTTATAAACTTTTAAAATAGAAAATTTTTCAGAAAATCAAACTTTATTATAGAAAGACGAAGTACATTATTCTTTTATCTATTAATGATATTTCGTTTCTTCTATATTAAACTTTGACTATTTACTTCCTCAAGCTAGTCCTTGTATCTATATTAGTCACTACTTGGTTTATAGAGATAAAAACAAAGAATTCTCTGTAAATTAGTTTTAAATATGCTCATTTTTCGTAGGTAGAGCCTCTGCTACTAGCAAGCGTTTATAGGCTCGACAGGGTTACCTGTTACCCAGCAAAGATCCTGTATCCTACTTAGAGAAATATACAATTTTCAAAGAGAAATCCATATCCACACTTATTGCTTTCATTTTCTTTTTATCCTTAAAGAACAATGTCTTGGTTTGGTAGCCAATTTATGACAGTGCCATTCACTTGATTTATAAATTTGCTTAACAAGCTGGCTCGTGATGAGACCCCTTGCCTTTTTATTGTAACAATCTTGAGTCATTGCCCTGTTGTGGTATGCAGTATTGGCAAAGTCAGCAAGCTATAATATCTATGATCATGATAAGTCGGCTCGTGATGAGACCTCTTACTCTTTAAGTTAAAGTGTATCATTGGATTATTCCTTGAACGTTGTAATTTTCTAGGTGGGGAGGAAGTCATTGTTTCCTTAAGATAGCTCTGGACGAAAATGATAGAGTTTTTTGAAAAGAAATTTTCTACAGAGAATCTTCATTTTTTTATTGATACCTTTCATTAGACTAATATAAAACAATTTCTTACTAAAAAGTCATTTTTTATCAAAATTTTCAAAGTTGAAACTAGTATCATTTCTAGGTTCAAAGCTTTTAACTGTATCTTTCAATAATAATGATCAATTTCTTAGAAAAATTCTATTTATATAAGTGAAAAAACAAAATCTAAAAGAGAATTTGTATCTTTTTTCGTGAATTCCAAATGTAACCATTAACAACTGGTTTTATTATGAAAAATAAAGAAAACTAATATACAAAATAGAAGAATGATCTCCTATGGAAAATATTTTTTTGAGGATCTGTCCATTAACAGGTAAAGATTTTCTTTTTCCTGTTAAATCTTGTAACATAAAAGTAGATGGACCTGTGATCTCTATGATTTGGAAAGGGCCAAGCCACATTCGTTGAAATTTCGTATGTTTCCCTTTTTCCTCATGAGCCTTGTCCCATTTTAAAACTAGATATCCGACCTAAAAATCCTTTCTGGATATCATGTTTGAATCAAAATAAGCTTTAACTAATGCTTGGTGATGAGCATGAGTTATTTTGGTCTGTTCTCTTTGTTCTTCTAGCTTAATTATTTCCAGCTGTCTTAGTTGTAAGGAAGAAGTTGGTGCTTCATCAATATATTGAACTAAGACCAAAGAAGGAATTGCTAGATGAGTTGGAAGAACCACTTCTTTCCCATAAACTAAATTAAAGGGAGAAGTGCCAATGGAGGCTTTCTGTGTTATTCGATCTGCCCATAAAGCATATATTAAAGACTTATGCCAATTTTTATGATTTTGATCAATAGTTCGCTTAATGATTCTGATTAAGTTTTTATTTACAGATTCAGCTAACCCATTCCCCTGTGGATAGTAATTGGCAGAGTATTTAAGTTTGAAACCTCTCTTGAGTGCAAATTCAGTCATAGCATTACCAGAAAAATACGATGCATTATCAAACATTAAAGCAAAAGGTAAACCAAACCTGGTGATTATGAACTGATCTATGAACTCGATGATATGCTCAACATTAGCAGTCTTGAGAGGTACTGCTTCTACCCATTTAGTAAAATAATCAGTTGCTATAATGATATACCTATGTTGCTTAGAAGAGTGAGGAACGATCTCACCTATTATGTCCAATCCCCATTGATCAAAAGGTTGTTAAATGTTGACTGGTTGTAATGGCAATGATGGTTTCTTTTGTCTTCTAGCAGCGGTTTGAAAAACTTGACATTTCCTTATGTAGCGATGTGAATCTTTGAATAGTGTGGGCCAGTAATAGCCTGCGCGAAGGATTTTATGTGCAGTAGCATCTCCAGCATAATGTTCGCCTGCTAGTCCATCATGGAGTTCCTGCAAGACTTTTTCAGCTTCAGATTTCTCAAGACATGTAAGGAGAACAGAATCATAATTCATTCTAAAAAGAACATCATTTACAAGTTGATATTGTTTAGCCTTCAACCTTAGAGCTCTTTTCTTGGTGTAATTGAGATTTGGAGGAGCATATCCATTCTTTAGATAATATATGATATCAGCATATAATGATTCAACATCATTTAGGCTTACTCATACATTTGTATCTCTGCAGATGGTTTTTCAGAAATAAGCGATGCTCCAGCTAATATTTTGCAAAAGCCTTGACCTCTTACAATACTTGCTGGTCTGATTTCTACATCATATTCTTGTAAGGCAGTAACCCAATTGGCTCTTTTCTCACCCACATCTTTCTGTACTAAGATATTTCTTACCACTGGAAACGGTACTATGATTTTTGTATGGGTTTTAAGAAAAAAGGGCCTGAAATATTTAATTTCTTTGAAAACAGCATAAGCTTGTTTATCTACATTTGAATAATTCAATTCAGCCCCCTGCAAATTTGAACTGAAAAAATCAATTGGGGCTTCTGCCTTGTCTTGATTTTCTTGAGTGAGTATTGTAGCATATGATTTGTCAGAGGAAAATGTATATAGAATAAAAGGATCAGAAAATTTTGGAGTTGCTAAAGATGGAGCATTAACAATTGCTTGTTTGATCAGATTAAATGCTTCATATTCGTCTTGGCCCCATTTGAAGTTTGAATTATTTTTAATCGTTGTTTGTAAAGGAGATACAATTCTTGAAAAATCTGGTATAAATCTCTTTACAAAATTAATCTGGCCAAGGAAATATTGCATAGATTTCTTGTTGTGAGGTAAGGGTATTTCGGAAATCTCCTTGATTTTGTCAGGATCTATATTTATTCTAGATTTTGACACTATGAATCCAAGCAGTTTTCCTTCACTTAATGCAAAAAAATATTTTTTTTGGTTAAGTGAAATTTCATACCTTTGACAACGTTAGAAGATATGTTTTAAATCTCTAAGATGATTGCTTCGTTTCATGGAATATATAGTTATATCATCCAAGTGAATTACCACTGATTTGTTAACTAATCCCTTGAATGCGATGTCCATGGCTCTCTGAAATGTGGCACCAGCGTTGATAAGACCAAAAGGCATCTTTTGATATGCATAAGTGCCCCATTTGGTTCTGAATGTGGTTTTCAATTGATCATCAGGATGGACCAACACTTGGTTGTAGCCAGAGAAACCATCTAAGAAAGACATTAATTCTGATCCTACAACTGCTTGTAATATTTGCTCCATAGGGGGCAAAGGAAAATTATATTTTTGCCAGGCTTTGTTAAGATTTCGAAATTCAATGCAAATTCTAATGTCTCTGTTCTTCTTTCTAACGGGAACCATATTGGAAACCCATTTAGAATGTCAAACGGGAAAAATAATCTTGGCTTTCAATAACTTATTGAGTTCAGATTTGATCTGGTTTTCTAGATTGGGATGGATCTTTCTCAGCTTTTGTTGGACAGGTTTTTCATCGTTTATCATTGGGATAGTATGTTGGATGATAGAAGTGTCATAAGTTTTAAGTTCATCGTAGTTCCAAGCAAATACACTTTTGTATTGTTTCAAAAGACGAACATACGCTAATTTTTCTTTAGGAGCTAGGCCGAGGCCCAGGTTGATATTCTGTGGTTTGGTATCAGTTCCTAGATTTACTGATTCATAATTCAAATTTTAACTTTGCAGTTTTGAATTGGTAGATCTTTTGAATCGATCTTTCAAATCATAAAGGTCTTCTAACTTGACTATTGACTTTGGCATAGCATTATTAGTGCTATCTTGTTGCAATTGTCTGTCATGTTGGTCCTCATAAATTATCTAATTGGTGTAAGATCCTTCGGATGTGAGGAAGCTTACAATATCATGATCATCGTTGAAAATCCTCCAATTGGTAATGTTATTAGGAATCGATGGTCTAAAGATTAATTCGATTGAAAATTGATTAGGGCTATAGTCTTCTGAAGGAATGAGCTTGGAAGCTATGTTAGCTAGGAGGTCTGCACTAGCATTATGGATTTTGGGAATTGATGAAATATCAAATGCTATAAAGTGTTCAGTTAGATATTGAACTAAAGATTGATAATGCTTTAAATGACCTGATAAACAATGTATAGTATTGCGTACCTATCTGATTACAATTTTAGAATCTCTGAATACTTGTAGATATTTGATGTCTAATCCGATTGCTTTGTATAATCCTTGGACTAAAGCCTCGTATTCTGCAGTATTATTGGTGCAATCGAACTCGAGTCTGCAAGTTAGCATAATTTTGTTTCCCTCTGGACTAATCAATACGGATCCTGCTCCTGCTCCTTCATTAGACTTAGAACCATCAAAAAATAACTTCCAAAATAAAGATTTATTTACAAGAGTATCTATAAAATTACTACATCTAGAACTATTTGTTTGAGAAAAAATTTCTATTTGAGATAAAACATAATGTTCTAAGTAAGGTGAAGTATGAGCATTGAAATTTCCTAAGAAAGAATCAATTGAATAGTTTCCAATGATATTATTTTTGTATGCAACCGGTTCATTTTCTCCTTCCAGTTCTGTTACTATGTATTTCTGATGTTTTTCTCGCTCAACCTTTATCTGATTTGGTTTACCATTGTAAGGGAGCCACATGTGCGACCAATCAGTTGCAAAGTATCCATGAAGTTTTTCTGACCAATCTCTGCTAAGAATTAAGCCATAAAATTCTGGAATATCTGCAACTAAAATGTCGATAACTTGACATACCTTTGGATTAGATGACAGTCTTATGGTAACCTGATTTAATTCGCCAATCACTTCAACTTGCGATCGATCTAGCTGGACTATGCGCACAGCAGATTTTTGTGGTTGAATGTTCAACTTCGCACATATTGATTTTGGTAGAATATTAGATGAAGCTCCAGAATCCACTAAACAATTATGCAAATTTTTATTGAAAACTTCATAAGTAAGAAGAAATGGAGGAGTATGAGATCTCGACCTTCCTCCAATTAAAGTGATATTTTCTAGATCAACTTTACTAATCGCATTAGTTGGAGGTCTTCCCATCTCGTTGGAAGCTTGAGAGATTACAGGATCAGGCAAAGGTTTTTTTGGTACAGCATGTAATTCTTTCAAAAGTACCTTTTGCTGGTGTTTTAACTTGCTCAATTCATAAAAATTGATGTTAGCCCTAGTCTTCTTCATGTTTTCTATGATATTATACTCCATTTCATCTGAAACGATCAGCGTTTTTGATGGAGTTGATGAATCTTTTTGGACTAGGCTAGTTTGAGTCGCTTTAGATGTTGTTTTCTTGGCTGCAAATTTATCCTTAGTCATTGAGCTTGCGCTCTTTAGCTTAGGAATAGATTGAGGAGGATCAAGTTTATTTCTACTTCGAGTGCTAACCGGGGATGCTTCTTGATCTTCCTCATCTGGGAGGATGAAATCCCACATACCTTGTACTTCTACAACTTCTTCTTCATCGGTAGTTTCTTCAGTAGCAATCTCCTCTTCTTCTTCTTTGGATTCAGCATTTGTGATAGCATTTGGCGGTTTTGAATCAGTCAAAGGGTTTCTTCTATAAGGCTTGTAAAACATTTTAGAATATGTTTCTGCCACTTGTTTCTTAATTTCAACCATTTCGTTGGACATGGTTTTCAAAACTTTCTGCAATCTTTCTAAATCGAATGGATCTTTCAATTGTTTTTTCTTGGGGTCTTCCTTAAAAGTAAACTTCTTGGATTTTCATTCCTCTATCGCATTTTTCTTTTCTAGAGCAATGATACATTTCTCTACTGTTATTGCTTCTTTCATATTGTCAGCTAAAGTTGTTTTGTTAGCCCTATCAACGAATATTTCTATGTTTGATGGTAAAGCTGAGATGTACCATTCACTTCGCACTTCTTCGCTAGGCTTGGAAGCAGTAGGAATTTTATTTAAAAGTTTATTGAAACGTGAATTAAAATCCTTGATAGGTTCTTTTGACTCAACTCTAAGATTGGACAAGTCATTAATCAGTGTCATTGTAGACCTGTCATCACCAAACTTAGTCAAAAATTGATCTTGAAAGATATCCCAACTAGTAATAGATCTAGACGGTAATGAGAAATACCATGATCCAGCTGCTCCTTGTAAAGTATAGGGAAAAATTCGGACGACATCATCTTCATTAGTAACTCCATTGAGATTTATGGACAACATAAAGTTGTTGATATGTTCTTCTGCTAGCATGCCTGCTTCAGGATTAAACTTAGGTAGCCATTTTTCAGGATGGGTGGGTATTTGACTCAAGGGTGCAGGCATTAAGACTGCCCCTGGGTTATTCCATGGAGATTGAGCCATTGTTGAACTACCAATAGAGGAAAGTGCAGAAGATGATCCCTGCATTTGGGAAGATGAGGATATTACGATATGGAAGTTCTAGTGGACTAACAGACAATAGTCTGAAGTGGAGGAGTGGATGGTTGACTTCGCGGTGAAGAGGTTGAGATGGATGATGATGATGAAAGAGTCTCACTATCAGACTCTTTAGGTGATTTCCTTGCTCTCTTCCTTGTAGGTAGAGGTAACTCAGTTGGCTGAACACCAAAATTTTTTCTCTATAATCTAGTAAGGGGATGAGCAAGATTATATTGCGAAGTTACACTGCTTTGGGATTTATCAGATTTTTGAGGTGATATTGAAAATCGTTGAAGTTTATGAATCAAAGATTCAACTTCAGGAGGTTCAATAGCAGATTCTTCTGAAAAGTCGTGGTTTGTGGCAGTGGTTATTGTTCTTTCGACTTTTGGTTCTAGATTTAAAAATTCTAAGTGCGATGGAGAAGTCGGGGGAGATGGTGAGGGAGATTTACTCTCGGAATGGTATTTAGATTTTAACTTACTTTCCATTCATAGTTCGGGGCCCTCCTTCTAGTGCCAAATATGTTGAAGCCCCGAAAATCGGGTCTACAACAAGGGGGATACCCACCCGGTCCGGACCTTGGTTGGCAGCTCCTTTTCCATTTGGTATAGTGGGTCTAACTAGGGATAATGGGACCAGTTTCCCAATATGTGTGTGTGTTGAGAATTGATATTTTGTTTCTAAAAGTTCCTAAGTGAAATTCTTTTATTCTAACTCTAATCTAATAACATGCAATTGTATTCTAATTAAACAGAAATATCTAATTCTTAACTAACCCGGGATATAATATTTCTATTATGTGATCTAAAATGATTTCAAATAACAATTGGTAATAATGATCATTCAACTATTATAAGAAAAGAATTCAATAAAGATAAACCACTTCGTATAAATAGTTAGACGAAACAGTTGTGAAAAACATATCACATAATAAGCTACTCATATATTAAGCATAAATAAATAGCTATCACCGTACAAAAGTGCCAAATGATAACTCAAGCATTCAAGCATCAATATATAAATAACTGAACATAAATATCACTTTAACACAAAGGCAGAAATAGTTAAGAGATAAAAGTACCATTTATAACTAGTTCTACTCATGAGCTTCAAGTAATAATGACTTATCTCTTCTTAATCCAACATCCACTAAGAGTACAAAAGTGCAACATCAGTAGTAGATATTAAACGCAGATATCAATAAATCCTATTCCATTCATTCATCAAAACCTCCTCGGAGGGTGAAAAAGTGCATGTTCTGAGGAAATTTTTTTTACAAATTTCAGGACCCTTCTCTAAATGCATGAGAAGGGTTTAAATACTACTAACTAAATCTAAAAATAATTATTACAAAAATGTAGGATACGGTTTAAATTACCGTCCTCTTTTTAGGCAAAAATAAAGCAAAATTAATACTAAAACTAAAATTAAAACTTAACAACTAACTCCTTATGAATCTGTTCTTTGAAATTGCAAGTGTTCAGCATTGGTTTGAGAAGAGTTGGCTAGCCGACTTCAAACTTTAACTGTCCTGTGAAAACATAATCAGCAAGAGCTGGCGCCATCTTCTCGGAAGAATTGATGATACATTTGAGAGTCATGCACTGGCTGTGTGGTTTTACCAAACATGCCCAGTAAGAATCCCAATTTAACTTTTTTAATATTTTAATCGATTCTGCCTTTTCTTGAGCCTTATGTTTCCAGTCTGTTTGCAGTTACTATGCTTTTGGTAGATACCCTGGAGTAGTTTCAGAGATCAGATTTGCCTTGTGTAAATTTTCATTTACACAATCAATAATATTTCTTGCTGTTGTGGCTGCTTCTTCTGCCGCTTGCTTTTCTTTCCTGATTTGTGCATCCCAATTATTAAAGAGCATTTCTTTGTGATTGTCATTGATTATTGGTGCACCTGCTCTTTTCTCCTCCTCTGTTTCTTGGCAAGCTAAATAGTCAGTAACTCTTTTATCAATTAAATCATAATCATGTCGTAAGTCTACAACATGATTATTGATTTTATCACTTTCTTCATAATAAGAGCTCCACTATGATATTCTTTGGCATAATATTTCCTGTTGTTGTAGTAGTTGATCATTCAAGGAAATGGACTCTGTGATGAATTCTGTGAGCTTGGGATCATCCTTGTGCATCTCTTGCATAACCTGTAGCTGTTTATATTTTTTCGCCAAACTATTCTGGTATCCTATTTGCATTTGTTGGAAGTCTTGCTGTAATTTTTCAAGTTGTTTCTGTGCTTCATTGTTAGCGTTGGCTTGTTGCAGCTGTTGTTGCAAAACCTGTACTTGATCTTCTTTCTCATTCAGTAATTGCCATACCTTAGATGCTTTATCAATGGCTGCATAGGCATATGCTCCTATGATCTGAGATAATTTAGTGAGATTTTCAGTTGGATCAGTGGTAGGATCTTTCCATAGGACATCTAATTGTTCTGCATCATGAGAGAGCAAATTTTTCAATTTCCTTTTATTTCTTTGTTTTCTTACCACTGCCTTGTGTTTTGGACTATAGAATACATCAAGAGGAGGAATTTCCTCTATTTTGAGCATAAGTTCAGAGGATGGGGTAATGGGAATATGTTCTTGCATTTACGAGATGATAGTTATTCCTATGACTATCTTTGTTGTCTTGTACAGCTGCTCCACACGAAGAATTGTACGTAGTATTCACCCTTCAATATTAATCAAATCATTGAATGTCTCCCATTCCTTATCTAACTCAGTTCTGACTGATGGTTGCTGTACAATGGGAGGGGGAAGATTTAACTGTGGAGAGGTTGAAATCTGTTGCTGTGAAAGCTCCTTTGACTGGGTAGTATCCCTTACTGACCCTTCACTTTTATCATGGTCATTGTCAGACCTCTTAGAGTGTTTATAGGTTTCTCTCCCGGACTTAGACTTAGATCTGTCTGTACCTAAACTTCCACTGAGACTAATACTGGGAGTTGGTTCCCTTATTGGTTCCAAGCATAATTTATCCAAAGGAATAGTAGTCAACCTCCTTTCTCTATATATCTTGAACTATTGAAATTCTGCTGGAGGAAACCGTATTTGGGCTGAACGTAGAACTTCTTTAAGTGTGCCTTTTTCTTGGAACATGTCATCAAAAATATCATCTTCTTTAGAAAACACTCTTATCTTGACTGCAGTAGTGAAATTTTTAACAATATCATAGGTTTCGAATGGTCTTCTTGGAAACTTTAACAAACGTAAACATGTAATGTTGTTTACTTCTTTAAATGCATGGCCAACATCAAATAGTGAAAAGGCCCCACAGGCCACAGGAAATTGTGGCCAAATAGCCTTATTTTTGTCCTTCAAATCTTTAGTCAAACCTCCTTCTCCGTAGGTTTGATAAGCAATTTCTTGTGCCATGATTTTATCAGGAACATACAGAGGTAAAACACGAGGGGAAGAAAAACTTCCAAAAACCCTAACATATGTAAACAATTCCTCTCCAAACCATCTCGCAACAGGAAGTATGTCTACCTCTGCTTCAGGAGAAAACCTTGGAGCATCTTTATCATATAACATTTTGTACAGGGGTAACATGATTCCATGGAAAATATTGTAAAAATAGGGAATGAACTTGGCATCCCACAATTATTTGTGATAAATATGAATGGGTAGGGGGTCTTGAGTCGTCCATTTCCAACCCATTAAAGGAAACTTGGAAACATAACAGATTGAATCCATCACATATGCAGATAATTTAAAAGGGGGATAAATTCTCTGAGAACCAGTTCTTTTAGACCGATAATTAAAAATGGCCGTGGCTAAGTTGTCAGATAATATCTTAGCCCAATCCACAATAGTAGCATTAACAACAACATTCAATAATGGTAGCCATTCGGATGAAAACTTATTAATATCTGGCTTTCCAAAAATCCTACAAAGCATAGCAGCAGCAAAGTAATACGGAGAAGTGAGAGAACCAGTACTATACATACCGTGTTTATCCTTTTTTAATGGTTCGTCTCTCCTTGACCAGTCCTTCCTGCATTCTCCCAGGTTTTCATTTTCTTTGGCAAACTTCTTCATGAACTGTTTGTTATAAGTCACCCGTGGCTTCGGAAAATGATACATGAGTCTCAAATCTGGTGGAGTAAACGAGCCAATGAGTTCTTGACCCTGAGTCTTAAACTGTCTGTTCGTAATATCAGTGCTGTCGAGTACCCATTTAACCATGTCTATGTATGGAATAATTTTAGGTCTCGCTGCTATCTAGTGCAAGAATGAACAAGCTAGCTCTGTAATGGACGCATCAGAAGACCCATGTGAGCCTGCAGTAGATGTAACCTCCATTACTCTGGGGTTCTCTTCCTCAAGTAGATTATACATGCCCTCCCAAGTAGTGATACCAACGTCTTTGTTACAGGCGGTGTCTGTATACAAGGGCGTCATTTATTTATCTTCAGAACTCAGAGCCTTGTCTTTCTTTCCCATAATACCCTGAATACTGCTTTGTATAGTTCTCTGTTCTTTGCTCTTGCAGTTTACAAATTAAGTGAGAATAATGATAGGAAAAAGGTGACGGAAAAGTTTTAAATGCTGAAGACGTATAAAATATACCACCTTACGTGAAATAGCTCTTCTATCAGAACGAAACCATATTTCATTAATGATTGACAACCAATTCATTGATTAACATTAAAGCGCATAACCAGGTCTCGGTTTATGGAAAGATTTTTTTCGTATAATGAGCCTTAAAGATATGCGATAAAGCGATCTGTGATTTTCTTTCGCAATATCAAAAATTGCAATATTGCAGATCGCAATCTCGTGTAATTACAATATCACAATAGCACAATATCGCAAAATAGAAAAATCGCAAAATCGCTGGATCGCAATATCGCAAAATCGCAAGAACGTAACATATGAAAAACATATGTTAATGTGTTTTTCTGCGAATTGCGGTTTGCGATATGTGCCGTCGCATATCGGTGATTGTGATATTTTTCAGCGTAACATATGACATTTGAAGCATGCGATGCGATGAATGTTCTTTTAGTGCGTAGTTTTGCATCGCGATCTCGCAATCTTAGAATTCCGCTTATAAGGAGGTATTCATTACCTTTTTGCGATGCGATATTCCTTAAAGAATGATTTTTATTCTATCCTATCATAAAACTTAAGTTTTTTAGATTTTTCAAAGAATATTCTTCTAAGTTTATGATAGTAAGTTTTATTGAAAAAGGAAATACAAGCACTAATCAATTTTTTAGAATTTTTGACTAAGGGTCCCC